>BCHV01000021.1:0-125691 GCA_001599735.1 Naganishia albida | reverse complement strand
AACAAGTCCAATGCGTGATGGAAACTCGTTTCAAGGTGATAGGAGGCGCTTCCGCGCCCACGCGCCCGAGTTGTCTCCAGCTGTCATTCATGACAATGCGCTCCCGTGTCTTTCTGAAAAGCCTGAACAAATGCCTTCAGGTTCATCTGTCCGGAAAGCTTTTGGGCGATGGAGGGAAAGGGAAAGGGCAATGACGCCTAGCATTGGTCTTGTAAAGAATCAGATGTTAGTGCCGAGCCTCGTTGGTGCGTTTGACGCTCCGTTTGCTATGTTCAATCAGCGATTTCTCGCGAGAAATTGCATTGGGTCCCCTATTCTGACCTTGCTACCTGATCTGCCAGCACGATATACTGAGATACAGCTACAGAACGCTTGCCTATCACCATTCCTCTTGCCGTTCAGGCAACCTGGAATCATTGGCTCATCATCATCAAACCGTCGACCGACCAATAACTCGGGATTTCTCAGGCGCCCTGTATCTGATATATACAAGCAGATGGCGAATAACTACGATCAGAAAGCGCCTAATGGTATCAACACGAGGCGTGCTGTCAGGACAAGGCGGAAACGCCATGAAGCATTGCTGGAAGATTGATAGCTGTCGAGTGAGCATATCATGGTAAGAGTTCGATCTCGTTAGAAGTCTGCCTCGATGCCCTCGATCCTCTTCTCGCTCCCTGCTTGGGTACAGCCATGAACCCCTCATTTCGGTCGATATGCATGACTGTCAATCAAAGGAATGCGCCACAGCCTACACCCTGCACAGCATCTCAGGCATAAGCACGTCTTCGGGGGTTTCCTTACCTTTCTGGCTCGGTATATGAAAGGAGGGGCACTCTTCTACATATAGCTCTCGCAAGTCTCGACCGCCAGACCGCTAGAGAATCAAATCATCCAACCTTGATTCCTTGCGACTGAAACTACGCTTCGTGCTTCTTCGCCATCCGCTCGTCACCATGAGGCCTCCCACCCTCATCACTAGCTATCCTTGCGGCAGCTTAGTCACGCTATCAGTAACGACAGTGCACGATGAGACCCAGGCGTCACTCTGTGAGCGCTTCTGTGCTCTGTCGCTTGATGAGTCCAACACCAGCGAGGGCACTCAAGGTGGAAGTAGGGAGCCCCACTCCGACAAGAGTTCCCCGGATACGTCCTGCTCGGTGCAAAATTCGAAAGAGCCGCAGACAGCGGAGCCCTTTCATGAAGGGACCTACAGGAGGGATGTAAGCATAGACATGATGGCAGACATACCGTTAGGAGAGCAGCTGGGACATTCTACTCTCAGGAGGACACAGAATTTCCGTATGACCACTACCTTCGGGCTCGACCCGCATCTTTGTGAGCACGGAGAGGGGTGTCGAATTCAGGAAGAAACCTTTGCAGAGCATACTGAATACATGCTGAGCGCTATACAAGCCGGATGTCCGAGAAACGGCGAGCTCAAGCACTTCAGCATGAGCCGGCCTCGTCGCATATCTGACCGCGCTCCTGCAAAGGAAGATTTCCATGGAAGACAGTACAGGCTTCCACTCCTGTTTGTGTCGATCGAACCGCTTGACTCGATGTTCAAGTACAGCGCTACGGTCCGCAAGGTCATATTCGACCTAGGACGACACTCGTGCAAGACTCCCGGGACATGCAACGAGCTGAAATCAGCATGTGAAGCAGCGCGTCGAGTCGCTGAGAGCAGCTATGACAGAGGGAAGCCCGACTCTTGCATCCGCTCGGTCATTGCACCCTGCTGGAAGATGGTCGAAAGCGTTCCTAGTTCCTCTTGATACTCCGACCGGTTATCAGGAGAGATGCTTATATGTATTATAGTGTGTTGCCTGTCTCGAGCTGCCTTTGTGACTGATCACTCTGCTTGTCATGGAAGATCTTCGGGTTGACGTTACTCCTTTGGGTTCTCTCCTCTCCATATCTACTACTATACTGCAGGTGCGGGCCTGGAGGTATGCCCACAAGAGGGACAGTTCGCGATGCAACCAGATCAAGAAAGAATTCGAGAAGTCTGATCTCTAAGCCACCGCCGTTCAAGCAGCTCGACGCGTCTTCGGCCGCCGCGGACTGCGAATTCGAATGCGGTGCGGAAGCAGTGACAGCAAAGCGTGAACAATGCATGCATGGCCATTGACATTCTGCATGACTCAAGTTCTTGAGACATCTCTTCTTCATCTACCTCTCCCGTCTTGACTACTCTTTGCATACGAAGATGCGTACGCCGTGGTCCCTGGTAATACTTGCACTAGCGGCGAGTAGTGCCGCGTACCGAGGTGAGTATGGCAGGCTTACTTGTGCGGGGAAAGCTGACGGTTTGCGCAAAGTGGACATACAGGATACCGATGAAGTGCGAGAAGTATGTTCGGGCATGTTCGGAGGGAAGGCAGCGCATATCGATGGTCAGTCTTCCTCTCTTCCAGGCAACTCTTCCCCTAGCTGAACAAAGTGTCGCCCCAGTAACGTTCGACCCGAGATCATCCGGCCAAGTAGCGCTCGTCATCTACGAATGGGCAGACGTCGCTTTCCTCGGGACAGAGACACCGGACGAGACGGTAGGTGGTGGTGATCTACCTGTGCGTAGAGGCAGCTTCGTCGCAATGATCGCTAATTAGTCTGAACAGAAAACATACATCTGCACGACTTCAGCTGGTAAGCTTTTCCCCCTTTTACCTGCGTTCGAAGAGTGCTAATTCCGTCGTAGTTCGGTCTGGAGCGTGTTCCAAGGCAGACCTCGGCGCATTCATCACAACCCTCCCACAAGGAAAGACGCTGAACGACACCTCAATCTTCACTACCGGTCTCCGGTTCGAAGCGGACGCGTTTGGCGGGGATGAATATGAGCTCGGGGGATCTACACACGGGGATGACGAAGTGGTAGATATGGACCCCTTTGACGACATTTCCGACGAACGACCTTCTGACGACTTTCCTGAAACCGAAAACACCGACATCTTTGAAGATTCCATTCCTGAAGACCCCGAAGCCCTCGCAGCGGCAATCGAAGAAGCCCAATTCGCGGCCGAGGACACCGGGTTCCAAGGAGGGCATGTTCCTTACCCCGGCGAATCGCACGGGAAACGAAGACTTCCCGCGTTGAGAATCGGATTCCCCGGTCGTACCGGAAGCGCAAAGAGACAGTTTGAGGATGATCTCGGGCTGGAGGACCTGGGGTTCCTTGATGGCGGTGAGGCGACGGATGCGGAGGAGGAAGCGCTAGAGGAAGAGTTACAGGAGATCATGCAGGAGATCGAAGCTGAGGAATCGGAGGGACTTGACGGTGTCGAGGGCGCGGATGATGGAGAGTATAATGGGAACGACGAAGGAGACTACCCCGAATACGAACCGGAGACAACCAGCACCAGCAGTTCGAGAATCAGCAAACCTACCTCGGCACCGAAACGTCCCAGCGCAGGGCTTGAGAATGGCGTTTCCGACGGTCCATCAAAAGACACGGTCCCCGTCTACCGCTCCGCCATCACCTATGCTGTCCCGAAAACTGGATACTACTGCGTCGGTGCGTCGCCTTTCTCCTCTATTTCTCCCGCGCACTGACTGGTCATCACAAGGCGTCGTCCCCGTGACACTGGTTACCTCCAAGCGATCCGCCGAGCATGCCGAGTACGCTGGTTCGGTCCTGTTCAAGAACGTCTTCGAGGGTGAATTGCCGGCGGCAGAGTACCCCAAGATCGGGGTCAGTTCGTTTCGCAGTCTCCTCCTCTCTGCTTGCTGACGAGGCATACCATAGTTCTACGGGTTCCTTAGCGTCGTTTACGCGTTGTTGGCTGCTGGTTGGGGATACTTGTGTTTCCAGAATCGAAGGGAACTACTGTGAGTGTAGTGCAATTTGAAACGTTCTCGACGCTGACCCAATCTCACAGGCCTATGCAGGTGAGCTAGAAGACGACGGCTTCAGGATTGGGCTGATATGCGTTGCAGTACTATATCTCGGGAACAATTGTTTTCCTCGTGATGGAAATGCTCGCAAACTTTGCCTACTATCGATATATTAACAAGAATGGCGGAGGATCTGGCTCCATGGCGTTTTTGTTTGTCGGTATGTCCGATCGTCACACCATTTGCATAGGTTCTGACCCTCTTGTTCTGTTGTAGTGGCCGCGTTGAATGCCGCCAGGAATTCACTGTCCTTCTTCCTCCTACTCATCACCTCGATGGGTCTGTCGGTTGTCACGCCGTCTCTGGGAAGCATCATGAATCGCGTTCGACTGTTGACGGCGCTGCACTTCGTGTTTGGGGGTGAGCGATTCGGTACAATCGATGGGCTAAAGCGCTGACGGAGGACCCAGTGATCTATGCCATTGGAACGGTTCAGGTGGAGCTCGAAGTGAGTTATATCGTTGTGCGTTCACGATGCACGTTAACCCCAAAAATGCAGAGCGCATCTCTGTTCATCGTCTTGTTTATGATCTTCCCATTGGCGTTGACGTTGACGGCGTTCTTGATGTGGACGATCATCTCGTTGAATGGTATGTGCTCGGGTGTCGGTTCGATCTTGAGCTTACCCCAGGGGCAGGAACGATCACACACCTGGCCGCGCGAAAGCAACGACACAAGCTGCAAATGTTCAAGCGATTGTACAGGATCTTGATGCTTTCCGTCATTGCCGTTGCCGCGTTTTTCGTCATCTCTTCTCTTAGTCTATCCAACCGGTTGGAAGAAGGCGCGTTCTATCCCGGAGGGTATGGTTGGTTGCTGACAGATCGTTCATAGACTATGCACCGAGGAACTGGAAGTACCGGTGGATCTTGCTCGACGCTTCCTTGGCCATCATCTACCTCGCTGCCTTTGCCGCCATTGCCTGGCTCTGGAAACCTGTAAGTCTTTACATGATGCCCTTCACATTGACATCTAACGCATATCTGCAGTCTCGGGACAACATCCGGTTCGCCATGTCGCAAGAGCTGGCACAGGATGAGAACGACGCCGACGACTACGAATTTGGGTCGCTCGAGAATCGGCCCGTGCAGCACGATGACGATTACGACATGGACGACGAGCAGCGTGGATTCATTTCGAACGGGCGCTCTCACGCTGAAGACGGATTCAAGAGTGAGAATGTGGTGTTTGCGCTGGAAGACGAGGAGTCGGACGATGATCGCGATCACGCTCGGCGCTCGGGCCAATTCAGGGATGAAGAAGAGGCCGCCGAGGCCGAGGGCGATGTTGGACGATCGCGGGAGAGGGAAAAGGGGAAACTCGATTGATCGCGGCGAGGCCGACGACTATAGAGGACATGACTTGTGGCAAATTGCATAGATTTCGGTACTTCTCGGTGGCTGGTCGTAACGCTGATGCATCGATCTTTGACAGCTGGTACCTCATTGAGCGGTCCTTGATCGACTGCCAGTCGCAAGCCATCAAAATCACCTTCCGACCCGACCCAGGCACCCGAATAGGTTTTGGTCTCAGCTTAGCAAAAATGTTGAGGAGCTTGCAGTATACACACCAGCGCCTGCCCGTCGCTACGATCTATCGATACCCGTTAGCTTACCCGTCATGCAGTAGTCAACAAAATGACAGGCTTGTAGCCCGTCACCTCGATCAGCGCGGCCAACCACTACAGTACTCCAAAATATCCACTCAACGACTTGGAACAGCTCCTGTGGCTGGCAGCTCTGCTGGCTCATCGACAAGCTCTGCATCCTGCTGTTCCTGTTCCTTCGACCGAGCACCTCGGGATGAACAGGTTACCCCGAGATTACGTGAATGTAACTCTATCTGACGATAGGAAGCTGATACACGGTGGGGCCCCGCCTCGGATGCATCACCGATCAGACGTTTCTTGATTTCTGAGATCGATGGGGACCGACCAGGCTGAAGCAACATGGTATAGATGCTTTGACGTAGATCATTGCGCCTTCCATGTCTGTTCTTCGCCCGGAAGACCGTCATCAAACATGCCTGTGTCGCTGGGCGCGTGGCCGAGGTTTCAGTATTTCAATCAGCTGGATGGGAAGCAGGAGAGAAGGAACAGGACGGTTCAGGTGCGTTGTTGCGCTTTGGGATTGCCGTCTTTGGGATTGCCGTTGACGCCGCCTTATCTCCTCGTTGTAGAGCTGCACAGGTGCGTCGACATATCCTCGCTCTTGGATCACTCTTATACCATGTTCCACCACAGAGTGCCGAAGAAGAAAATCCAAATGCGATCGCAAGTTCCCCTGTGGACCTTGCAGCTTACGGAAGGAGGGCCACCTCTGCGTCGAGCATCAGCGTGTCCAGTCTGAAGGGCTAACGTACGTGTATCTGTGTTACAAACTGGCGCCGCAATAACGATCCTTTCGTAGCGGATATACCCATCTGCAGGACTTCGACACCTTGGCGACCCGCTGTAAACAACTCGAATTGATGCTTCTCACATTGGTCAACGATAATGCTGGCATACTCAACCTGGTGAGGGTACAGCCCTATTTCGAAACGGGCGAAGACACAAGCGTCGATGAAGCGCAGGATCAGACATACCAACGGGACAACATGCTCGGGCACGAGATGGAGGCGCTCCGCGGAACCGGGATGGCGAGACAAGAGAAGCGAATTGGTGTGAGGTTTGACGAGACGGGCGGTCAGTTTATGGGCAACGGGAACGGCGATATGTGGCAAGAGCATGCGGAGAGACAGATGCATCAAGGGATACAGACGCCTCTTGGCGAACTCAGTCGCACGAAGGATAAGGATACGGTCGCACTGCAACATTCGCTGAATGTAGCGGATGCTTCAACGCCCCGACAGGCTTGGACCTCTCCGTTCGAACCATCGCATCCGCACCCGCACCTATCATCCGGACGCTCGGACAGCAATGATTTCACCTTTACATCCACTCGTGATATGAAACTCAATAGTCGGCCTTCCTCCAGCAGCAGCCGAATCGACTCACATCCGAATAACTCCCGTGCCCCGAGTCGCGCTCCCAGTCTGACGGATCATGATGCTGCCCTTGCCCTGGAGGACATGGCTTTGAATCGGAACCTATCACGCGACGCAGGAGGTGTCGTTGGCCAGCCATCGCCGGACAACGCATCACTGGGAATCAATATTCCGGGGACGCAACCGAGTTGGGCAAAGAGGATTCATGTTGCTGGCTTGGAGGTGCTGCCGCCGGTCGCACAAGCACAGCCTATCATCAACTACTTTGTGAGTGTTCTGACATTCGGTGGATTTGCGCTTGCGCAGGCTGACGTTCCTTGCCAGATGGGAGAGTGAGTCGGAATTTGATGGTTCTGCTGTGTTCTATTGACTCCTTACCGCTGTGCCGCCAGATTGGAATGGCTGTGAGTTGCGTTGATAGGGTACCCACGTGCAGGCCTGATGTTCAAGGTGTAGATTTCGGGTTTTCCACATCCCCACCTTTTTCCACCGCCTATCAATATTTCACCAGCAACTGCCGCTCGTGAACCCCTTGACCAACGACCAAGCTGCCTTTGTGGCGCTCTATGCGGCCATCATTTGCACCTCGCTCCACCTAATGGACGATCACGCTTTGGCAAACGTCTGCGTGACGCGGACGGCACGGGTTGGCCTTTTGCAGCAACTCAGCGATCTGGTGGAAATGGCACTAATGAAGTGCGACTGGGGAGGCGTACCTAGGATAGAGACGTTACAGGCGTTTGTGTGAGTCTCGAGTACGGCGGGCGAGGAACGGTTGCTGAACATTTCCAAGCGTTATGGGTTCCTATTGGTCCTCCTACGGCAGGCTGGAAGCCCATCTTGCAATGCTCGGAACAGCGGTCAAGGTATGTGGAAGAATTCACTCAAGCTATGTACTCAACACAGTTCCTCGCAGGTTGCGCATAATCTAGGCATCAATCGACTAGGACCCGAGCTGTCTCGAGAGGCGACATATCATCAAGTTCTGAACCACTTTGGCGGGAAATGGGTCCTGGCGAGCGATCGCGAAGTAGGACGACGGTTATGGTGGACCTTGGTGCGCCTCTGCGATCCACCGTCCGAACACCGCTAAACCTACCCTTCAGGTCGAGCTCGACTGGACTGCCGCACCTGATCATCAATTCAACCATATCACGCCCAAGAGCGTGTCATCCTGTGTAGAACCGGCACATGTGAATGACGAAAACCTGGTTGGGCACGGACCCATCATTCCAGAATCACTGGATGTGCATACGGTATGGTAACAAGCCGTTAAGCAATCTTGAACTGACAGCTTGGCCCAGGGTATGAGCTTCTTCGTCAATCGATTGCGCTTCCTCTATCCTTTCCAACGTTTTGTCGAGAGCGCGATCGGGGATGGCAGACTGAGATACGAAGTCGCTCTAGAGTAAGCTTGTTGTCAAGCTATCTCCCCTGGCTGACACTCGTCGTGACAGAACTCAATCGGAGTTTGTTCATGCTATCGAGCACTTGTCTCCATTTTACCGCCTTAATGCAGATTTCGTGATGGACCTGGAACAGTACGCCAGCGATGCTCGTCAACTTGCACGCATGGCCGCAGAGAAACGGGTGATCAATATTAGCGGACATCTAAGAGTGCTCAGGTGTCATAGGTTCTACTTACCGGAGGCATATCATATCGCGTGAGTCGCAGAGATTCGTGTTCTTGCCCTTCGCTGACATGAGCGTATAGGAAATACAATTACTCGAAGGAAGCCGTCGCTCGAAGCGCAAAGTGGCTCTTGAGCTACAATCCGACCAGGGACCCCGTACCAGGCATCCCGCTTCGATTCTGGTACGTCGCCCCACTTCGGGTTGAGTCGCTCCTAACGGAGATCCACCTTAGGCCCGTGTCGTACTCGCTGCTTGTGGCAACGATCGTTTCGATGCTTCAGCTTTGCCATGTCGAAGCGGGAGATGTGGCGGACGCGGCACTGTTGGTCCGCCGAGGAATCGATGCACTGCGGTGAGTTCCGCCATCTGCGAAAGATGAACACATTTTGACGGGTTTCTCTAGCGTGGATCAAGGCTCTCCAGCGCTTCGTGCGTCGGCAGACGCGATGCAGAAGCTATACGGTTCGTTTATCCCCCTCTACATGTGAAGGGCCTGTCGCTGATTTCAAGGACGGGTAGACATCGAAATGACGGAACGCACGCGTAAACGACATGCGCAGCCACCTCCAATAGGAGATAGCTGGCGTAAGCGTAAGCGCGAGGAGGATGTTCGAGACCTGAACAAGTTTCAGAGGCTGGTCAAGAAGGCTTTCGTAAGGTTTGCGATCCGCCACCTGAGAGCAGTGGTACTGAGATGTATGTGGGCAGGCGTCGCCGGCAGCAGCACAGAGCCAAACTTCGCAAACCGATGCTTCAAGGTATACCGATACCCCAAGCGGAACCACGACGGGTTCCTCGAGGATCACTGGGACGGACCTTATTCTTCCTACGCCGGACCACGCACCGCCAATATCGAGTCAAGGCTATCCAGCTGGCTATATACCCGGGAGGCATTCCGTCAACAACGCCCTTATACTGGATCAGCAGCAAAAATTCGTACCTTCGGGATCGATGCCGGCGGACACAACCTTTCTTGGCGACCCGAGTAACTTGATGGCCGACGGGAACCTGTTGGAGTTGATGAAGTGGGGTGCCAGTTCGATGGGGCCAGATGCATTTGGCGCAGGGTTATGGCCTTTCCCCGGCGACACGCCCTCTTCGCATGGTGGAAACAAGCAATTTTAATATGTTCAATGACTTCATGATCTGACGAGATATGGTTAATGTTATAGATGAGGACAATTGTATCGGGGATAGACCGAGGTTATGACAAAGGGAAGACATAGATGGGATCCACTCAGGCGCAAGTCTGGTTTCAGGTGGCCCCCTCCCCACCCTCGGCGCATGTTTTGACTCCGCTGTGAGCTGTTCGTTCTTGGATCTTGTGCTTCCCGCTAGGTGGAAGTCATTTCCCAGTATACCCCCATCCGACCCAAACGAGTTCTCTCCACTACGGGCCGCTTAGACGGATTTCCTTCCCCGACACTTCGGACCGCCCGCGGCTGGAACTGGCCCAGGTCGCGCAAGCCTTTTCGTACAGATTACATTCCCACTTCTTTTGCGTTGAGCGCTCTGGATGCGCTTTGCCCCCCGGAACGACGCCGAGGCTTTTTCTTCAGCTATTTCGAGATTGCACGAATCCAGAATTTGCCGTCTTGTCACAGGCGACATTGCAGCCAATCCCTTTTCAAGCTCCAGTGCAAAGATGGGTTGGTCTAAATTTCAGTAGATGGTGACCTCTAGCACCACGCACTTGAGCTAGATGAATAACCCTTCCCTTGCTTCTCGTCGGAAGCAACTTGGCCTTTTGTAGCTGGAAGTGACCGGGCACTACAGGATGCGACAGCTGGGAAATTCCAGTCCTTGTGTGATGAGCATGCCGAAAGTGCAGGTGGATGGCAGCAGCGAGAAGCGCACAATCTCTCGACTGATGCCTCGGTTTGTGCGGGTAAGGGTGTAGCAGCTGGAGTGGGATATGGATCTGTAGGATGGTGAGAAGAATCATTTGCGTTCATCCGGTAATCGCAACTCGTCAGGTCTGGCCAAAGACTACTCATGCCCATCGGTGCCAACCAGTCTCCTTGAGGCGGTGGCAATCTGGTCTTACGGTTCGACGTCGCTTTCGATCGTACCGCGGAAGAGTGTGTCTGACTTGGAACGGAATTTCGTGACCATGATGTCGCCACGTCCGGCTCCTGCTCTAGGCTGATATTACCCCACTCGAGACCCATGGGGCAGACCCAGCTACCGATGGAGCTTGGAGGGAACATAGGTCACGGAAGAGGCGCAATGGGTACAGATCGACTCAAGACGCGGCCAAAGTGCGAAAGCTGAGACAGGCTGGCCTATGTTATGGAGTAGATCCCTAAAAGGCAGCTCTCAGAGCCGAAGGAACAAGGCAGGCTTACCCCTTGCCCTCCTGTGTGTCTTCGCACTTGGAAGACTCCTTTGCTCATGACATAATGGGGGCACTTTGGAAACGTATCATCTATAGTTCTTGAAGCAGAATCTTTCTTCGAGAGCAGACGCCGATGTTGACCACAATTTGCTTCCATGCGCTTCGAGTGAAGTCCGTTGGTCGTCGGTTCACTGGCTATAGCTTAGGGAAACAATCGAGAATATACAAATTGAGTTTCGACATCTCCCTACGGACAAGGCTTTCAGTATCCCTGCTTCCTGACCTCGACTTGACTGTCCCTGAGTATTTCATCCAATTCACGCTCTGAGAGGGGAGAATTCTTCTGGTCGAGCAGATGTGTTGCCTGAAGGCGTGCTCGAGCTTGATGTCGGCGCAGATTGGCCAGACTGAAGGGGTCCTTCTCCTTCGTCAGCTGGTGTCGCGAACGAATACAGTGGGAGTCCGCTACCTTTTTGGCAACACGGGCGGGAGCATGTCGACGTCTGGAAGGAGAGTCCCCAGCCGCTGATTGGTTACCTGGGATACAGTATGAATGATAGCCCGTAAGGACAAACTCAATGCACAAATGAATACTGAACACCGACCTCGTGCGGTGTTTGTATGATGACCGCTGAACTCTGCCTTACCATCAAATGATAGCATTCGGCAATGCCCGGACCTCCATGCAAAGTGCTCCGAACTCTCCGCTGCGTCGCCCGTCCACTGTCACACTCAAGTGAGCAACGTGCCTCTTGAACGAAGAACTCAGCTTACCTGCTTTTCGGTTACTGTTACACAAGGTCGTTTTCGCTCCGGTCCAAGCTCCAGATCTTTAGCTAGTGGTCATTCCGAATGTCGGAGGTGAGCTGTCGTATGGAAGTATGGCCTGCCACGACTCACTGTCAAAGGAGTCGAAGGACACACCCTCGTCGGTTTCAGTTGAGTCAATCACCGGCCTTTTGCGGGCAGACCGAATGGACGCCGTTGAATTTGGCTCCTTGAATTCAGGCGCCAGAAGCTCCTGAAATTCAGACGATGCGGGGACTGCGATTTGACTCTTCGTTTCGAAACCGAAAGAGTTTTCACAAGTCGGTGAGGTAGGAGTTGGATACGGGACGAACGTTGTCTTTTCAGGGCTAGCGCTAAAAATTTCCGTTTGTACCGAAGGGCCAAAGCCTGTCCACCACGAGCCAAAACCAGACATTGAGTATTCATTTAGGGCCAGACCATTGCTGCCATCGTTTGCACTTGTATTGAAGGTCAAGGAGAAGGCGTCGCCGGATTCATTTGGACTTGCATAATGGGTGCGCATCGCAATCAGCAGTTGAGTAGCGGCGGGAGGTCGAGTGATTCCAGAAGAAGCGAACGGAAAATGCAGCGAAACAATTCTCCTGTTGGAGCTTCCTGATCTAGGTAGTAACTCACATACTATATACGAGAGATTGCAGAGGATTAGGAAAATAGAAGCGATTGTTAGTTGCCTTCTTGTTACAAAGGAGGCTTCCGAAATTTAAAGGCCACCATGAATGCACAAGCTCGCCCGAGTCTCCACCATCCGGAGAAGAGATATTCTGCCGAAGACGCCGTCTCACGCCTCCCATTCTTGGTGTCGCCGGCTTCGAGTTCGATTGGCGACAGACCAGGTGCCGATTCGTACTGGCAGGGCTTCCTGAAATCGCCTTTATCAGCGGATATGGCTTGGACGACTTGCGGGGGGTGTCAACTGCTCTTACGGAGTGCAAATGAACCCGTAGCAAGAAAGTCGCTCTACCGAGACTCTTAGGACTCTCTCAGGCTTGTCGACCACAGCCGTTTCAGGCTGAAACGCAGAGTTCGATCCGAAAAAGCTCCGGCCGCCGTTGAAGCAAGCGCTAGCGCATGATCGCTCCGAGACCCGGACGCTAACCTAAATACGTCATGCATCAAAGGAAAGCAAGCAAGGAGTTATCAGCTCATGTCATCTCGTGGACTCTGTTGTGACCGATCAAGACAGCCCATATCACTGTCCACTTTATCCCCTTCTTCCTCTCCTTCTCTCACACAACCTCGCCATGCCCAAGAAACCCGGACATGGCTCCCTGCGTGGACAGATCGGACACTTGCGTAACAAGTTGGAGGATGTCGCCATTTCCGTCTACACGACCTACAACTCGCGACATCGACACGACGAGGCACACGAACAGGAGCTCGACGCAAAGCTGGAAGCGATCCGGGATCAGCATCGGTTCCGATCGTTTGCGCCGATTCGGGAGGGAAATGTCGTTAAGTTTCATATCGATGGAAAGGACTATTTCTGGGCGATGAGCGAGGTGATCGATAGTGCAAAGGAAAGCATCTTCATCATGGATTGGTGGCTGAGTCCGGAGCTCTACCTGAGAAGACCTCCTGCGGAGCACCAGGATTACCGTCTCGATCGGCTATTGAAGCGAAAGGCTGAGCAGGGTGTCAAGATCTACGTTTGCGTCTACAAAGAGGTAAGCATCGATCTCCATTCCGCGAGCTCTGCTAATACAACCACAGGTATCAGCATCAATGACTCTCAACTCCAGGTACACCAAGGTATGTCTGCTACGTCCGCTTTGATGCAGCTGTAACAGTAAGTTTATTTCTTCCGTGTAGCACGCCTTGGAAGACCTGCACGACAACATCGTGGTCATGCGGCATCCACAGCACGCCACAGGAGAGCTCATATACTACTGGAGTCACCATGAAAAGCTTTGTCTCGTCGACAACAAGATCGCCTGTATGGGAGGGCTGGACGCATGTTACGGCCGTTGGGATACCCATGATCACCCTTTGTCCGACGTTCACCCACAAGAGTTCAACAAGACGATGTTTCCTGGTCAAGACTACAACAACAGCCGGATGATGGATTTCCAGACTGTTGACAAGTTTACCAGTAACGCTCTTGCTATCCAGGACGCACCACGGATGCCGTGGCACGACGTTTCGCTCTCCATTATGGGTCCCTCTGTATTTGATCTCTCTGTTGAGTTCTGTAAGTCTTTTGTAAACCTTTCTAACCCTCCTGCTGACTCGACGTCCTTGCGGTACTCAAGGCGAACGCTGGAACTTCATCAAAGAGTTCAAGTATCGGCACAATCCTCATTACGACTTTCTCGCCTTACCTGCACCCTACGGCACGGTCATGGCGGATCGCAGCCGAGAAGAGGCAGAACGGCACGCTCAGAGGCAGATTGATCATCCCCGGCGGGCATTCTTCGAAGAAAAGGGCCACCAATTCTTCCATCCATTTCACCATCCTCCGAGCCCTCTCCCGAGAGCCGAGGAAGCCGTTCCTGTCGGATCTTGTCGCGTTCAGGTGTTACGGTCGGCGAGTGATTGGAGTCACGGTATCTTGACGGAAGACAGTATTCAGCAGGCGTATATCCAGGCTATCAGGTTCGCTCCGAGTACATCGTTATTGATTGCATTACTGAATAGGGGTTACTGTAGGGAAGCAAGTCACACGATCTACATCGAAAATCAGTTCTTCATCACGAGTACCGCGCGTGAGCGACCCGTCGCGAATCAAATCGGAGCAGCCCTAGTCGAAAGAATCATCAGCGCCGCAAAGGACGGGCGCGAATTCCGAGTCATCATTGTCATTCCGGCGGTACCTGCATTCGCCGGTGATATTCAAGGCGCTGCAGGAATCAAGGCGATCATGGAAGCACAGTATAGATCGATCAACCGTGGTGGCGAGTCCATCATGGAAATGGTCCGCAAGGCAGGATATCCACCCGAGCAGTACATCAGTTGGTATAATTTGAGAAGCTACGATCGGATTAACAGCCCGAGAAGTATAATTCGAGCCATGGAAAAGAACGCAAGTCACCTCGGAAAAACATCGCTCGGTCACTAACGCCGCGTCTTACAGAGCGGCATCTCATTCCACCAAGCGCAAGTCGCAATGGCCCGCATATGGATCGGCCACGATGGGTCTGGTCACCACGAGGAGACGGTCGTCCTTGAAAGGCCAAAAGACGAGACGGGTGATCCGAATCAAACGGGCGAAAAGCAGAAGGTTTCCGAGCCCGTCAAGATGCCGAAGACTATGGAGGAGGTCAGTCTCGTGTATCTGATAGCGGTATGGAGGGCTTACTCGCGTTCAGGCAGAGGAAATCATCCGGAGATTCCAGGCGGGCGCAGAAGGCTCCGATGCCAATGTGTGAGTCATACCCGCTGAATCGACGCGTGTACAGGCTGATGCCGTTTCGTGTTGCAGGTCTGATAATGGTAAAGCCCTGGGAGTGTTCAGCTGATGAGACGCTAATAATTCAAGATAGTCGGACAACACTGTTTCCAGATGGGTTCGTCCCTGCTTGACGAACAATGGAATGGCACAGAGGGAGAGGAATTGGAATCTTTCGTTTCCGAGATCTGCTACATTCATAGGTTCGTATGTAGTCCCCCTACCGTATTTGACACTTACGTGGAATTCTGCATGCCCTCCAGCAAATTCATGTGCGTTGACGACAGAAGGATTATCTGCGGAAGCGCCAACCTCAATGACCGGTCGCAATGCGGAGACCGTGATTCGGAAATCGCGATCTGTATCGAGGATGATGATCTTGTTCCGTCGACGATGGACGGCAAGCCGTATATGGCCGGAAGGGTTACCTCGGCGTGGCGGCGAAAGTTGATGAGAGGTGAGTCGAGAAATGTCCTATGTGCTTTCGACACATTGACTGATTGTGTATTGCTGCAGAACACCTCGGACTTATGCGTAAGGGAGACTGCTGGCGTTCAGCAAAAGATGCTCACCTGAACTGGTTCGCTAGACAATCAACCTGCGTGGGACAACGGCAAAGATCCCACACTGTCAATGCACCCGGTCCCAACGCCTATCGAATACGATTGGGGATCCGAAGAGGATAAGATGGTCGAGGACATGTTGTCCCTGGAATTTTGGAAGCTATGGAGTCAAACGGCGATGCGCAACAGAGCCATCTTTGAGCGTATCTTCCGACCCGTAAGTTGGCGCCGCGAGGCAAAGGATCGTGCTCACGACTACATAGATCCCGAATAACGATATCAGAAGTTGGAAGGATTACGCGGCGTATCTCCAGCCCTCGAAAGGCACACTTGTTAGTAGCGTACCCTGGTCGCTTGAGTACCTCTGCTCAATCGCTCTCCTTGGCAGGCTGGACACGTCGCGGACAAGACTCTGGATCTCAAGGAAGTCAAAGAGTTGCTCTCCCAGGTCAAGGGCAAACTGGTGGACATGCCGCTTGACTTCCTCATCGTATGTCAAGCTCCCTCCTGAGCTACCTGCCCGGACTGATTGTGTACGTGGTGCAGGATGTCAAGGAGATGACGACTGGGGATATCGCCAGCGTGTGAGTGACCATGGCGGAGAGATCCTGCACGATACTGATGCTCTGATCTACAGCAATGCATACACCTTGCCAGTCTGTAAGTCTTCCCAAGGAATCTCCCATAATAGCGGAAAGAAACGATTGCAGGCTATACTTACGTCTCTTCCTTCGTTCCGCAGATCTGTAGGGCGGACTTTCGTGAGCGAATGCGGGCTGTTCGGCGTTGGTTGGTGCAGTGGCAAGGTAGAACGCTTTCCTATAATAGAGCTTGTATAGACGCTCGTTCGAGTAAGATGTTGGACTGTTGCGTAGATTGTAAACGATATGAATTGATGTACAGATGATTTGGATTTGGATCAGGAACCTTGCTTCAGATTGCTATCGCGCGGTATGACACGTCATGCATCAATCGAATCCGTCATCAGGTCAAGAACAAAGCATGTCACACCTCCTTTAATGCCTCTTGTTGTTCTGCCATCGACCATGTCACAACTCACAAGTTGGTTGCAACACCGCGCATCTTGGCCGTAAACTCACACCGGCTGTCCGTGGTCACAACGGTAGCCATCCCGGTCTTTCCACCACCGGAGATGTCGGACGGAGGGCGTTCGAAACACGTCGGCGTCAGCCGATGGCGAGTAGCCGGCAGTACGACAGCTCGGGCTGTCAGATCTGCTCAACGAGGCTCGAGGGCGCTCCAACCGAGGGTAATCCGACGAATGATCCGAAGTCGAACGCTCTGATTCTCATAAGAAGCAAGTACGACGAGTTGTCTACCACTGGATCAGATAATCAAACACGCCATGCCTTCCTTCATCCCCATCGATCACGACAGCGATTTTTCGATCCACAACATTCCCTTTGGGATCTTTTCGCCCAAAGACAGCACCGAGAAGCGATGCGCAACTCGAATAGGCGATACCGTGGTGGATCTTCGCGAGTTGGCGAGAAAGGGTGTCTTTGATGGGATTGAGGGGTTTGCAGAGTCGTGGTTCAAACAGGTGAGCATCTCTGTATCCTTGCCAGGCTTGTCCTGATGTCGCTGCAAAGTCTACGTTGAACGACTTTGCTGCACAATCATTGACATGCAGACGAGCTGTCCGTTCCCGTATCCAAGCAATCTTCACGTCAGGCATAAAGGAATCCCTGGAAGGAAAGAAAGATGTGTTGAAATCCGCATTGCACAACGCCAAAGACGTTGAATTGCATCTCCCTGTTCGAGTAGGGGATTACACCGATTTCTGTAAGCCTGTCTCTTCCCAACACGACTCGCCCGTCCTAACCCCTTGCAAAGGCGCAAGCGAATACCACACCGCCAACGCCGGTCGACTCATGAAGGTACCCGGACCTCCTCTTCCTCCAGCATGGAACCACCTTCCGATCGGCTATCACGGTCGAGCTTCCTCTGTTGTCGTTTCGGGGACCCCTATCACGCGACCACGAGGGCTTCGACCTCCTGCTCCCGGTACGACTTCCGGACCAACGTTTGGGCCGACAATGTCGCTGGATATGGAGTATGAGATGGCTGCCATTGTCGGTGGACGAGGAAACGAGCTGGGGGAGAGCCTGGGGACGGGGGACGTGATGGAAAATGTCTTTGGGCTGACGATCATGAATGATTGGAGTGCGAGGTGCGCACCGCGGTCTTGGTCGTGCAATACGTGCTGATCCGTCTACAGGGAAATTCAAGGGTTTGAGATGATTCCCCTCGGGCCTTTTAACGGCAAAAACTTTGGGACAACCGTGTCGCCATGGATCGTAACTCTGGACGCGTTGCAGCCTTTCAAGACCGAGTTGCCCCATCGTGTAGGTTGTCTGGCTTTGGAGTGGCTGCCTCGCATGTTGACTATTGCCCCGAATAGGAGAATGTACCCGAGATGGCCGCGTATCTTCGTGAAAAGGACACTCGGCCGACGTTTGATGTCGAGCTGGATATGACAATTACAGGTGGGCCCTTGTTGTCAATATATCCGACAAGTCACTGATGGCTCCCAAAGCTGCGGGAGAGGATGAACCTACGCATGTTATGCGTTCTAATCTGAAGCATCTCGCATACTCGTGAGTCGAGTGTGAGGAAACCGGAATCCCATCTGACAGCTGGTTCGTAGTTTTGGCCAAATGCTTGCCCATCACACGATCACGGGATGTCCCATGCAAGCCGGCGACATGCTTGGATCCGGAACGATCTCTGGCCCCGAGCCGAAATCGCTGGCCTGTCTTTTGGAAATCACTGAACGTGGAAGCAAGCCTTTCAAGACGACTGGCGGGCAGGAGCGAGTCTGGCTGCAAGATGGCGATCGTGTGGATATGACCGCCGTCGCGAAGAGGATCATAGATGGCGAGAATGCGAACGTTGGTTTTGGCATTTGCTCGGGAGTGATCAAGCCCGCAAAGTCATGACGGGTTCGACGCGCCTGCCTTTGAGCGATATCTGTCGCAAGCCTGTAGAGCTCTGCCGAGGAAGCAGAGTCGACAATGATCCTCATTACAATCTTCGCATACCGAGGATCCTGCTGGCAACCTGCCTTACGTGATCTCGCTTCCGGACGAGCGATCTGCGCGTGCTCGTGTTGATAACGGAGTCTCACCTGCCTTGATGTAGCTGAGCGGCTCGGCACCGCTTGCCTGCGCCTTGCGCTGTCTCCTCGTGTGTGGAGCTGTTCGTGGCCGGTAAGATGGCTTTATGCGAGCAGCTTCATGAGATGACAGATGGTGGAGCAGTCAATCAGCGGGGTCGCAGATGTCGACACCTGTCGGTCCGTCCAACCGATCTATAACGGGTGGGGAGGGTGGGGAGACATTTTTCAGATAACCCCGCTTTTTCGAGGCGGAGGAACCGGGCCCTTGCGGAGCACCAGGATATTCGTTTGGATAATGGCGAAATCAGCAGAGAACAATGAATCAGAAAGCAAGATCCCACCCACCAGACGATCTGCTCGAGTACAGCTGATCAAGAATTTGGGCGTGGACGGGCGGTATCGTGAAGATACTCCTCATACGGGCATCCGCACATCATTTGGCCGTTGACATGACTGTAACAACCAAGGGTCAACGCTGGTAGATATATAACTTGTAAGGTAAGTGAATATCCCATTAGCCGTCTGCCACTTCTCATCTGCTCTCAGCTGTGCATATAGCTATCCTCCTTACCGATCATCTTATATTCGCTCAATCATGGCACAGAAGACAGTCGTAATGGATCACGACACCCTCAAGCAAGAGATCTCACATGCAGACACGACCACGAATTACCAGGTCGATCACCACGACACTGGGCCTCTCGAGGAAGAACCGCAACTTCATCTCAAAACATTCTTGGTGTTGTTGGTGAGTCCTTCTTCCCTTGTGGGGACAAGTTCGACAGATACTGATGACAATACATAGGCCGTCGCGATGCTCAATTTCTCTCAATTATACAAGTGAGTCGAATCGGAACAACATTGGCTGTTATATGCTTTAGCATTGTATTGCCTTGCGTGTCAACCAGCGTCATAGCTCTGGGTGCCGTGAGTTGACGCATCTCTGGCTGAAGCCCTTCGCTGAAAGAGCTCTAGTTCTCTCGAGATATCGCGGTAAAAATAGGAGATTCAGGTCGAGCAGTCTGGCTCTCGCAATCTGTCGCTGTCTGCACCGCCGTCCTGTCGCCCATCTTCTCGCGTGGAAGCGATCTCTTTGGTCGAAAGTACTTTCTCGTTGGCGCCTGTACAGCCGGGTTCGTCGGTGACCTCATCGTCAGTCGCGCGAATACCATGAATATGGCTATTGCAGGAGCAGCCATCAGTGGAATTTCTTACGGCGCCCAGGTGAGTTTAGCTCGCATGTCGATTGTCTGGCGATACTGAGGACTTGGACCTGGGGATAGCCGTTGGCGTTTGCCATTCCGTCCGAGGTTGTCCACCGAAGATACCGAGTCCACGCAAATTTGTTTGCCAACGTTGTAAGTTCGCTGAATATTCGGTGTCGAGCCTTGCTCACGCTCAGTAGGCGGGCGGAATGGGTTCTGTGGTAGCGCTGGCTATCGGAAGCAGTCTGATGAGGAATCATCACGAGGAAAGATTCCGAATTGTAGGTCGAGATCGTTCAGTCACGGATGTTCCTGATCCCGAGCTTTCTATCCAGTTGTTCTACATCTCGGCAGGGATCTATGCCGTCTCTGCGCTCATCTGTCAATTCTGCTACAACCCGCCGCGACTCCCTACCCAGGTGGGAGCCGTCGGAGAACGACTTGGTTACGTGAGTTCAGCGCACCGCAACGTCTGAGCACATCATTTATCAGCAACTATGAACAGATGGACTGGGTCGGCTACGCCTTGTTCACCGGATCGCTGACAACCTTGACGATGGGACTCACCTGGGGCAAGAATCCTTGTGTGTGGATTTGAGCTCGGATGTCCGCTTGTGCTGATAAGACTGTTCTAGACCCGTGGAACTCGGCGCAGGTACTCGCGCCTTTGCTCATCGGTGTCGGCCTTGCCATCCTGCTCGCTGTTCACCAATGGAAGGTCCGTACCGATGGTCTCTTTGCTCGACACATCTTCTCGAAGTCAAGGAACCCGGCCATCGTTCTTGTTGCCGTTGCTATCGAGGGGGCCGGTATGTTGCGCTGATCGACATCAGAGACCTCAGCTGACCTCATTTTTTAGCCTTCTTCGTAAGACGATGTCAAATATCACCCTTTCTCCGTGCTTAGCCTTGTTCATGCATAGTGTATCACCAACTACTTCCCGACCGTGGTCGGTGTGGCTTTCGAGACCGATCTGAGGCGAGTGACCACCATGTAAGTCGAAACCACAGCCTCTGCTAGCACGTGCTGATACTGTAAGTGTTCAGGCTGTCCATCGGATTCTTCACCGTGTTCGTGGCGTCCCCCTTCATCGGCTTGTACAGTCAACGATTCAAGGACCTCAAGGTTCTCGACGTCGCTGCATTCATCTTTTTCGCCATCTTCTTTGGTGAGCATGTTGTCGTTTGAGTAGGACGACTGGTTGACATGCGCTCTAGGCTGCATGATCAGTGTCGGACCAGGCTCAGGTCTCGGCTTGTGGTTCTACCCGATCTTTTACGGTCTGGGCTTGGCCCTCGGTTTGAGCGGTCTCATGGCTGCTGCTCAGTTCGGCGCGCCTCCCGATGCTATGTAAGCCTTGATGGGTTGATCGCGTTCGAGGCCGCTGATCTTTCTGCCCGCAGTGCTACTGTTAGTGCGCTAGTCATCTCCCTTCGGTCCCTCGGCGGCTCCGTCGGGCTGGCAGTCTGTAAGTTCAAGAAAATCGCGTTCGACTCTGTGGAGCTCATACTGTCCTACGTCAGGCACCGCCATCTTCTCCAGTAAACTGGCTCACGAACTGCCGGCCCAAATCGCTCCGCGAGTCATCAAACTCGGTTTTAACCCGCAGTATCTGGGAGCCCTGATCGGCGGACTTTCAAGTCAAAACATTCCAGCTGTATCCCAAATCCCGGGAATCACCCCTCAGATTATTGGCGCTGGCGTTGCCGGGTTGAAAATGGCGTTCATCAATGCGACCAAGTACATTTGGATCTTTGGTATCGGTGAGTGGCCTGCGACATCTCGTCTTACATGTGCTGACTCCTTTCGTCAGCCCTTTCTGGACTGGCCGCTGTGCTTTGTCTCTTCATCGAGAATCTCTCCCATGAGTACACGGCAGAGATCGACCACCCGGTTGAAAAGCCCGAGGTTTCGCACAAGGAGTTTGCCTAGTTTGGTTGGGTCGTGAGGCTATTGTATTATTCCGGTTACCATGGATCGGCCTATGTCAGATACCATCTTGTATAGCAAATGTGACAGATTAGAATGTAATGACAATCGCATGCCGTTGAGAAGAACTTGGTCTTCAGGGTGGTCCTCAAGCTGGACCACGTCTTGTATGGTTAGCGGACAGCTTACTAAGAAAAAACAGCCTATTACTATCTTGTGTACAGCAGGATCAGCGATACAGCAGTTTCATGGGTCGTTTGTGTGAGAGTCGTTTGGCTCCGAATCGCGTAAGAGCTAATTCCGACTTCCTGGCCAGGTCCTTCGTGCCTTTTGTTTGCAGATCGCGATAAGTCTGGAAGCTACATGGAGGTTGTCTGTAACGACTAAGGAGTTGAGATCAAGCTGTACCAGAATCTGGTCCAAATAGGAGCCTGTTTCTCCTGTTCACCGATCCCTATCCATGGTCGATCGATCAATCGACCCCTATCCCAGGACATGAAGGATATATATTATGAGATACTATTCATCCCCTGTCGTCCCCTCAGGAATTAGCAAACGCGTGCTATCAATACAACAACGTGGTCACCCTGCATCGGAGAAGCTCGGCCTACTCGTAACATGTCTGGGGGATGCACCCGGGCGTATGCTCCCCCCCCCCCCCCCCAAAGTCCGGCCATCCGATATCGACGCGGCTTCACGACATCAACTCCCGTATGCGCCTATAGATCGCTACGTGGTTGAAGTGGGATGATTCGGTACCGCGCGACTGTTGTACAAGGTACGTTTGCTGGATGTCTGTTGGAGATGATCAGCAAGCGAGCGATAAGAAGACGGCGATGAACCCACCTTCAACGTGAACCGGGATCGCGGCCTTTTCTGTCGTTTCCAGGTACAGCATTTCTCCTTGCCTAAAAGACCCGTTCAACCTTCGTCGCATCGGTGGTAAGTGACCCTCACCTTATCCCAAGTTCTCGGAATGACATTGCACCTTCTACCGCGCTCAGCAAGTCGGCTCTCGATACATCGCCCTCTCGCCAAAGCTTGAATCCCTGCGACTTCAGTTCATTCGAGTACTCGCGCCGTATCTGAAGACCAATGTCAGCATTTGGCTGGGAGAACGCCGGCGACACCAGGACTCACGCGCTGTGACAGCGTCGATAGGAGCTCCTGCTCGTCGACGTTTAGTCTTCGGGTACCGTTTGCGGATCGAATACGGATGGTGAGCATCTTGCTACGGTGTAGAGGTGTTTGTGGGTGGTTGATACGATTTCCTCAACTTTTCGAACTAGAGCATTATGTCTGCGACATCGCGTTCGGACTGCCACAAATAAGGAGGTTTCACTCACGAACTCCACACAACACTTGATGCAAGCTTCAAGTCACATGAAAGCCAGGACTCGCGGCATCCGGCCGCCGAAATTCGTAAAATACCGCTGAGCGCCACAGGCGGCTTACAGGACGTTAAAGCTTGGTCGATCGCTGTTCAGCCGCGGGATGCGCTTTTCCGGCTGGTCGCGGAAGTCGGGACCGGCTGAATTCCGGAAAGAAGTGACTCACGCAGGACATCGTGGCCTTTGCAGCCCCGCAAACGCTTTGTTGGGCTGAATTTGACACGGGGTCGACCGCGACTGGACCTCTCGGCTTGGTTGCAGAAGCACTATGCCCGCCGACCCCGCGAAGAAGGATCTGGTCTGCCCATCTCGGGCAAGGTCCCAGATCTGGGCGCGAGGTGATCTATAAGCTGGCGGAAAGGTAAGCAAACACTTTAAACACTTTGCCAACTCGGTCTCCAGATTACTGATGAGCACTACCAACATGTCAGACATCACAAAGAAAGACAGCAATATCCTGGAAAGTGTGGCTGCCTCGGCAGCAGGCGCCAACATCGATGGGCGTGGCAGAAACATTGTCTTCAAGCACAAACAGTTGACCCGCTTATTTGGTGAGTATCAGCGGACCTTCGCCTTGCACGTCGCTGACGTTCCGGCTAGATTGCTTGAAGGATTATGCAATCGCGCTTCTGGAATCACTCGCCGAAGGATGCCCAGCGACGACGGCACGCTTCGCCGAGGAACTGGCGCACGCATTGAAGCAAATCTCTGCCGTGATTGAACGTATTCCGGCAAACATTGTCAAGGCGTCGGCCGAGTATGCATTGTTGACCGATGCAACTCGACAAGGCGGAGTGAGGAGAGCCTCGGCGGGGACCGTTGTCATCTTGGGCACCGAAGCTCGTGAGTTTCAGGCTGGAACTTTGCGACTCGTTGCTAAGCGAGCGCTCCAGATCCCTTTGCCAGTTGGGTGGTACCCCTCGCCGCAGCGATCCACGATGGGAACTCGGCGATCATCTCAGTGAGTCCGTCAAAGAGTCCCAAGAACCGCCCCTGACGCCCCGTAGCTCCCGCCATCCCTTGCAAAACTGCACAAAGTGCTCGGGAAACCCCTATCTTTTGCGCTCGACCAGGACGCGTTCCACCTCGTTTGCCTCGAGCCATCGACCGTTTCCCAGTGGATCTCTGCAAAAGCAACCGGAATCGCCGGCGTCACCAGCTTTGGCGAACTACCCGTCCCTTCGTCGGTCTCGGGCGTGCTCACAGCCCCCCTGACACCAAAGTTTCGATACGATCAAATCCCAGCTGGCCCTTGCGCATTCGTCGTCGACCAGTCTCTTCTCCCCGACGGACAGCCTCTGCATCCCCTCGATGACGGAGTGTCGCCGGTTCCGCACAAGCTGGATCAAGCTGCCAAGGCGCTCGCCAATGCCCTTTTGCGCACTGGTATCCGTCAAGACTCGACACGATCTGCTGGACTTCCCGCCTTTGTCCTCGTCCATGAAAACGTTGCGTCGCTCTTTACTCGAGCGCTCAAGCGTCATCTATCTCCGGACTGTCTGCAACCCCACTCGCAGGCAATCAAGGGCATTGAGGATATCCTATCGGTGGCAACGCCATCCAAGGGCCTCGATTACCTGCCCGTTTTAGCGGTGACGAGTTTTGACCACGCGCTCGATCTCGTGCAGGATCGATTGCCGGAAAGCTTTGCCACCTACGTCTTTGCGGCGCCCAGGTTTGGCGCATACTTTGCCAATAACAGCAATGTCCGTTTGGTCTGTGTCAACCAAGTGCCGGTCGAGGTTCTGGGTAGGTCGCTTGTGCTGGTCATTCTGGCCGCAGCTCACCTTTTTTCACAGTCGCCGGTCCATACGCCAATGGCGATGACTTTTCCCATACCGTCCGGCGCACCATCAAGTTTTCCAAAGACCCGGAAGTTCCCCCTGCGGACCAGTCGGTCGAGAGCGCCTCGTTCGCTTCGTCGCAGCAAGCGTTGGCAAAACAGCTGGCGGCGCTCCAAATTCGTCCCGTCAAGCAGGTGCCCGGGGCCAGGATCGATTTCTTCGGCGGCAGTAAGTGGGCGGTCTGTTATCATGGGATTTCGCTGATTCCTTGTAACCTAGGCTTCTTGCTCGCGGCTGGCACCTTTTTATCCATCGTCCTGGGAGCTTCGGGTTACGGCTTGTACCAGGGCGGAAAGGCTCTCCTTTTCCGTTGACCGAGTTGTCGAGTAGACGATTTGTACCGCAGATCCGAATACCATGTAAAGTAGTCGCACTCTGTATGATCAATAAAAGCCGAGATCGATGTGGCACCGTCGTTCGCGCCATTCTATCCTGCCCTGTCGGCGCGTGTCCATCACCTCGTGCAAAGACATCGGTTCAAAATATGTATCGTATGAAATCATAAAATACATCCCCCGGCTGACAGTTCCGCTTTCCTGGTTATTCGATTCGACGTTTAGTGAGCTGGGAAACAGCGGAAGGTGAGTAAGCGAGAAATGAGGGTCGAACTCCGTACGTACCTTCAGGAGTCTTGGCAATGTATTCGATGGCTGGGGTAGCGGATGTCAGCATTCGGACTTCATACTGACGTCTCGCTCCATGCTCTAGGCGTTTTCACGACACATAAGGACGAGTCATCCGTCATCCTCCCACAGCTACGCCCGCCGCTCACGGCCCTTTCCACTTGAACACGTTTCGAACATGAATTCCACATTTCGACATACCTTGACCGACACTTGTGATCTGATCCGCCTCCTCGTCCGGAATCTCGACGGCAAACTCCTCCTCGATGGCCATGACGACTTCTACGGCATCGAGGCTGTCCAGGCCGAGGTCCTTGGTGAAGGTTGCTGTCGGGGTGAGCTGAAGCGACGAAGAGCGAGTCAGCAATGGGATATTTGCGGGCACAGTTGACAGTCTTCATTCCTTGCATCATCCCTTGGGGTCGGCTGACCTAGAAGAAGCTCGCGGTGAAAGCTTCGACGGTCCTAGCTCCTTTCCAATCAAGGCCGTTTTGCTCCGACACGACATTCCGATCGCAGCCGTCCATCGTCGCCCCCCTTCGCCTTGTCACACGAAACATCGCCCTCTCCAAAAACCCAACGCTCGGACTCACCTTGCCACCGTCAACCTTCTCGAAACCCTTCAACACCTCCAAAACCCGCGACGTGATCTGCTCCTTGTCCAATCCAGCGGAAGCGGCGTACCACCTCTGTCCGGCGATTCGCTGTGTCTGTGCGACCGGTCGGGCGGCGATGACGGATGATCGAGCGACGGCTCGGAAGGCGGGGATAGCGGCTCGGAACATGTTGTATGAGGTTGTGTGGTTGCTGAGGAGAGGAAAGTACAACGATGGGAAGGAGTTGTAGAAAGTGACATAATCCTCTGCTCGACGCCGCTTTGCGCTTATTTCGTTCGATCCCACGCTGGCTCGAAGCGCGCGATTCTTTGCTCGATCGCGTATGAGACACACTTTATGCATTCATTCAACTTGAACTTCTACTCGACGCTGCTCAACTTGACACCAACGCGAATCGACACACTCACGCAACATGAAGCACGGAATCAAGCTGCGAAAATTAGGACGAACTTCGTCTCACCGTTCAGCGCTCTTGAGGTACGCCGTGCACGTTGCTTTCCACAATCTCGCTGAATTCATCTTCGTAATAGGAATCTCGTCGCAGCGCTCCTGCATCATGAACAGATCCAGACCACGGTGCCAAAGGCCAAGGAAGCAGCTCGGGTGGCGGAAAAGGTGAGCTATGCGTGGTCCGGAGGGTGGAACAATTATGGTGAAAGGGGCGTTATGGAAGGGCATATGGGGTCTGGCGGAAAGTGTTCCGCAGACCTTGTCAGGGGTTTGCGCACGTCTGCGCCTCTCTCTCGACGCAACACATCGGAGAGCATACGTCAAGGCACTTGCTAACCTGATGACAACCGCAGATGATCACGCTGGGAAAGAAAGGAACAGAAATGGCCAAGCGCTCAGCTCAGGCCATGTTGATGGTATGTCCTGTTCTGGCTTTCGACTCTTCCCTGACGTACGCTCGCAGCCGGCACATCACTACGGCGTATCCGCAACACCCCTTCCCAAGGCTCCGATCTCACTCAACACCACAGACGAACAAACAACCAGTCTCCTCCCGAAACTATTCACCACCCTCGCTTCCCGGTACGCACTCCGTTCCGGCGGCTACACCCGGATCACGAAATTCGGCCACAGGCCGGGGGATAACGCGCCCAAGTGTATTCTGAGTTTGGTGGATTCGGAGCGGGACGTCAAGTATGAGATGGCGGCGCGGAGTGTCGGGCGGCAGGTGGTGGATAGGGTTGTCGGTAGCGGGAAGGGGAGGGAAGGGGTCAGTGTCGCTGTGAGGGAGTGGGTTGGCGAGGTGGTAGATGGGAAGAGGGGGAAGGACGTAACGGGGTCGTTGAGCGATAAGGCGAGGGTGGATGTCGCAAAAGTGTTGAGATTAAAATCGGCGGAAGAGGTGGATGCGTTCATCCAGGCGGCGACGCAGTACGCGGTGAGTCGCGATTGCACAGAATGTCGGAGTATCGGCTGACGCGGATTTCGCGCAGTACGAGGTCTGGGCGCTGCCGATAGCGGCGCGGGATCAACGAGCAGCACTGGAACAAACTACAAAGTCGAGGAATCGAGTACCCCCGTGCGTATCCCAAGCGCGACATTGATGCTCAACCCTGACCCGTCTTGCGCCATAGATCAAGTCCGAATGCGACCAAGCCGACAAACCTGCCACGAGCGGGAACGGTCGCTCCCGGGTCAGCCGTAGCAGGGACTGGATTGGGTATCGCACGTGGATTGCTGGGCAAACAGTTTAGGGAATCAAGAGTGGTTGTATAGTACATATTGAGGGAATCTTGTTGACCGCCTGTGCATGGGCATCAACAGCATATCACCCGACCAGCAGAGCGTCTGGATGACGTATGATGGAAGAAACTCCTATCGCGGAAGTATATCTAATGGTCGATCGCGGTGTTTCAGGAGATCCGACTGTTCAGTCGTCCAGCTAGTCGTCCTTTCATTCCTGATATTCACGCATAGCCCACCATCAAGACCTCCCTCATCTCCCCCTGGTGTAGCGTACATTGCCCCTCAGAGACTGCGAACATGGCCGACGTCAACGAAGAGCAGAGGTCCATCCTCTCGACCAATTCCATCATCCCGGAGCCGGTATGTCGAATTTCGCCGTTTCTTGTCATGGGAGGCTGATATTGTTCGCGAACAGGATACTTTGACCAGTACGATTTACCATTCCAAGACCCTCTCCTCTGCGCCTTATGCTTTTTCTTGCCTCGTATAGAGATCGTCAAAAGGATCAGGGTCATGACATACAAGCTTCTCCCAAATGAAGGTACGCTTCAACGGACATACGTCTACCTTCATTACCTGACATGCTGCTTTTCCAGTCGACCCTGACTCGTTGACGGATCCTACGTCCTCCGTCATCACGCCCGATGTGATCAAGGCCTACGCGAAGTGTGGTGGTGATTTCGCCGAAGCGATGCCGTTCTGTTTATTGCGCGCGAAAGCAACGTTTTTAAGGGACGCGAATCGGAACCGTGAGTACTTGCGTCTTTAGTCGAGAGATCGTACTGATAGCTGTTGGCGTAGCTGCTGATTACGACGAGAATCTCTGTCGATGTGAGTTTCTGCGAGAACGCGCTTTCTTTCGCGATGGCTGATACAATATGTTTCTCCAAAGCCATCGCCTGTGAGGTCCTCGCTCGAAGGATCGTCCACAGTCTCTCCGTCGACCGTCTGGAGAGCGTTATGAGCACGCGATACCGGTACCGAGAAGAAGACGGCGATATTTCTTCCCCTGTCTCCGCGTAAGCTTCGCCCCCCTCCGTGGGCCATCTTGTCACTCATCTCGCCCTTGATAGCCTCGAAACGGCCGTCGACCAGGACGCAACAATCTTCCTTTCCTCCTCCGAGGCGCAGCATGTCATCAACAGTCTTTGGCGAGGAGAATGGATCCAGGATTACCATGATAATGACCAGATCGACTATGTACCTTATAACAAGCAGAACAGCAAGAGCTTTTGGGATCACTTGAACCCGCATCGGTTGGCGGTACCGAGGTACCAGAATGTGAGTCGGGACAGCGGACCGTTCAAGATCGCGACTGATCTGGGTTCTCCGGAAGATCTTCTCCATCGCCGTGTGGTGCTTCTTCCTGGCCGTTTATAGCCAAGCCGTGCGCACGCCGTTGGAGAATCAGCCCGCTCAACGTCTGGATTGGCTCGAAATTCTGCTGTATATTCTCGCCTCGAGCTTCTTCGTTGACGGTATGTGCTTCGCCTCCGGCTCTGCTTGTGAGTACTGATCGCCATCCTCATCTTTTTATGTGAACAGGGCTCAACCGAGTACGTGTTGAGATGTCCTCTTCTGGTGGAACAGGGCTGACCTCGGAGCTCTGATCAACAGAGCTGGAAAGCGTTGCGACTGAGTACACGACCCCTGGCTGCTCTCAGTTTCTGGACACTGGGTCGGTTTTCTACGGCCCTCGCCACGTTAAAGAAGTTTCAACTGACATGCTACGCTTGCTTGACGCCGTTTCCGCCGACTAGTCAACTTCACCATTCACGGCCTACTGCTTACCGCTCTGGGATTCAGGATCGCGAGTCTCTACATGCGCGACGACGACTATGCGGATCAGCTTCATCTCAGGAGTTACCAGATTCTGAGTTGTGTGGCGCCATTGATCTGGATGAGTATGTCAACTCTTGCTGATGTATAATTTCATACTGAACACCATCCTTCACCAGAATTGGTTACCGTGTTTGATGGTGCGGGACAACAGAAGATCCGAACAGACTTCGCGCTTACTGTCGTGACCCGTAGGCTTCAAGATCATCGGGGTCATGCAGATTGTCGTGTTCAGGCAAGTCGAATCGTCTTCGAGCCGCTGCAAGATACTGACTGCGTTGATGCTGCAGAATGCTGTGGGTGTTACTGCCAAGTATGCCATTTCTCGAAGTCTGACCTTCCATATTCATCAGTCGAGATTCGGCCATCTTCTTCATCTTGTCAGTCTCCTACCTACTGGAAGCGCATTCGTAAGCTTACTCTTGCTGCACAGGTTGGCAATCATGGGCGCAGGGTTTGCACAGGCCTTGTTCGCACTGGATGCCGCGGATGGACAGGTACAATCTGCTTCGCTGATCTGGAACGGACTGTTACAAGCTATGTTGGGGTATGTAAAGAAGTCGGGTGAATGCTCGCCTGCGCCGATCACTCTACAGCTCGCCAGATTTCGATAGTCCGTCGGAAAGATTCGGTTATCGTACGTGAGACACCTGGTGAAAGGATTCTGGACGCTGAATGCGGTTGCAAACAGCATTTGGTCTGATCATCTACTAGTAAGCTTTGCTGGCGGGTACTCAAATATTACGCAAATTGAGCTCTCTTTCCTCCTATAGCGGATGGAGCATTCTTACGATCATTATCTTGCTCAACGTCTTGATCGCCTTGTTTGGTTCGTCATATTCAAACGTGAGTACGATCCCACGGGTGACGCGATCATGTTCTCAACCAAGCTGCATAGGTTGAGGAGAATGCGACGGACCAATACATGGCGTACTATGCTTACAAGACAGTAAGCGATATTCACTCTGTATGGAATCCAGCTGACGCGCTTGGTTGTGCAGATCAGCATGAGTAGGCTACAATCTCGATCTTTGTGAGGGGCCGCCAACACTGACTTCTGCATAGTCCGAGGCCCCGACACTTATGTCTACCCTGCACCCCTCAATCTTGTTGAGATCGTCATCGCGCCATTGGAGTACGTGCTTTGCCCTTGACCCGGCATCGTGGCTAACCACCTCTGCAGATACGTATTGCCCCACCACGCATGGGACAGGCTCAACCTTGCCATGATGGGCACTCTCCTCTTCGTGCCCCTGACCCTGATCGCCTTTTTCGAATCGACCTTGAACACAACCGCGCACCAGAGGCTCAAGCAGTACTTTTCAGACGACATTCTCGAGGATGAGGACGACCCCGAGCTGCAAGATCCCGAAGAGGCGGAAGAGGGAACCATCTGCAAGGAGAAGTTTGCGGATCTGGTTGCAGTCTTCCCCAAGTACGTACCGGCTGAAGTCAAGCGCGCATTCGCTAATGACACCCTGTGTAGTACCGGCCTATCGGCTTCGGCTGCGCTTTCACAGGAAATCGAAAAGCTGCAGAAGCAAGTCGCCGAGTTGCAGCAAATGCTGAAGAATCAGAACGGCAAAGCTGCTTGAGGAAGAGGCTTGAGTGTGAAGGATGGTTTAGGTATGAGCAGGAGTTTTCTTTCGATGAGGCTGGGAGATGATGCAACCCTTCTGCACGAACACGATATACACGGGAGTGAATGACATTCGGCTAGACTGTTGCAGTATGTTATAATTGCATGGGTCCATGCCCCAGCGTGTCCTCTATGCCATCAGAGCTTCCATCATGCCTATGTCCGTTTCTTCCCTCCCACGCCATCCGCTGACATGCGGTCCTGCTTGTTCAGCCCTCTATCTCCTCGCGAACGGAATCCGGAATCCGCTCAGCAACGCCCTCGCCTGATCCTGCGCTCCCTTGCCTTTGCAGTTGGTCAGGAACTGAATGTGGAATCCGTGCAGTCGGGGGTATGCGTCCAAGTTGACCTCGATTTGCGGGAAGAGAGCCATATCCGAAGGTTGAAGGCCGAATGCGATGACTCCGCCCGTTGCCGAGGGCGAGATGTGCGATGCTGATGCTGGCGGCAGGATGATGCCTGGGAATTCTCGGATTCGGGGGAAGACAAAGTCGACGAGGGATTGGATAAAGTCGTACATGGCCTGTCCCTTGAGTTCGACCTTGACGGCGACGGGCATACCCGCACGAAGCTTGAACGCGGCCGCACCTTTACGCGAAGCGAGGACTTGCACACCCGTCGATCCCTTTCGACCGCCGCCGAGGTGGGTTTCTCCGGATATCTGGCGCAGCGCCATGATGGCGGACAACAGGGCGGGCTTGTTCCCGATGGATTCCTTGACCATGGTATGCAGGATGATTGATTCGAGTTTTGGGATTGTCGAGGGGCCCACCGGACGCGCTGACGGTCTGATCGGTCGGTTGCCCCGTGGTGCTGGTGCCGGACGGTTGACCTCGTACGGCGTGGGAATGTGTTCGGCATCATGGTGCGGCGAGGATTTGGGTGCGGTCGCGAGGTTGTGGTCGTACGTCATGTACAGCAAGTCCTCGGCCAGTGTGTTGTGATAGTGATCCTGGTATCGCGACGGATGCGTTGGCCCAAGCTCGATGTGTGGCAGAGAGAATGGCTCCTGCGGGGTCGCTGCCTCTGGCGCTGTTGCAGGTTTCGTCGATTTGAACCGACATGCAGATAGAGTTGAGACCGCAGCTGGGCGTCGAGCTGCGCCAGCAAACTGCCGACCGAGGTTTTTCGTTATTGTCGCCGGGAAGATGCTCATGATGGGTGTATGGAGATTTGAGGAGCACGGCTGGTCGGACGAGGCAGGGTCGTACTCAAGCGACAGCAATACGAAAACGAAGCGGGGGAGAAGAAGCAGCAATCGGCGAAATATCGTATGAAACATGGACATCAATGCAGACTGTCCGTGGCGGAATTGCTGTTTGAGTATTTTGTTGCTTACAGCTGTATCGCTCATCGTGCATCCCCTATTCATAGCAACGGGTTGGCAAGCTAAGTGACAGTCATCGTTGCCTCGAAAGCGCTTAGTTACAAACACCGACAAAACACTTGTGCGCCTTTGGAGCGATCAAGAAGGAATCTCACACTCCATGTCTGCGTCCATCGTTTGCAGTGCAACCTGCCCCGTCGGGTAAGCGTTCAAAAACGTGATTCCCCGAGGGCCATCTCAAATTTTGCGAGGTGTAGAACGATGCGGACTGGTTGAAATAATGTCAGCTAAAGTGCGATGACGAGGGAGAAATTGCTCACCTCGTGTACTGGCGCCAAAAGGATGAACGCGTCCCTCATCTGCATTGTCGGAGAAGACCATCGTTCAGGCTTGAAGCCGGAAGACATGCGGGTGTCAGAGCATGCTTCATATCACGGAGCACATAATAAACTCGCCTGTGTGGGTCTGCAAAGATGCCTGCATCTCTGTGCAAAGAATATGCTTGGGTCGCAACAATAGTTCCCTCCGGCATAAACATGTCGTCAAGCAAGCGTCCGCCCTTAGGCGTCACTTGCGGCAAGGTGCCCGGCGCGGCTCCGTGCAACCTCAGTGTCCCTTGAATCACCGCTTAAAGGTACGGCATTTCTTTAACATTGGCAGCGCTGAACGATTCGCCGTGAACGATATCTCGTATCTCCCGCAAGAGCTCTTCTTTGACGTCCGGATATCGCAGCACCGCCCAAATCAGATACGTCAGTGTTACCGAAGTGGTATCCGTACCGGCAATGATCAAGTTCTGCGGCCTTCCTTGCAATCGTCGCCTCATCGATAGTCCCCCCTGCCATATGGGTGAACGGCGTCTTTCGGCATCCTCCCTTCTTTTCTATATCGCGGTATTTGCTAATCGCTGCGTGGCCGTATACCTCTAGGCGGCGCAAGGCGCCAACGGCATGCTGAAGACCTGGTAGCGGCACATATTTGGCCAAAGTGAAGAGGCTTGGGAAATCGGTTCTTATGACAGAGAGGATGGAAGTCTTGAGCAGATCCTTGGTGTATTGCGACGGCTGCCAGAGGAAATTTCAGCTGGCGACAGAAGGAGCTGCTCGTAACTCCAAAGCGTGAAACCCATCCCTAAACCCCAACTCGGCAATGACATCGGTCGTCATATACGTCCATCACTCGAGGGTATCCGCCATTCCTACATTCTCCTTTGCAACCCTCCCCATCCTAGCCACCGCCAGCTCCGCCTTGTGCTTCAACATGTCCTCCCATTCTTGTATCCCGCTCTTAGAGAACGGCTCGACAAACCACTTGCCCCGCGCCGAGTGGATTTTCGGGTCGGTTTGGGCCAAGATCCCAAGCCTTGGTTGGGGGCTTCCGCCTGTGATGCTGGGGTACCACAGGGATTTGTTGAAGCCGGAGCCTATCTTGTGGATGGCTTCAACGGATGCGAGGTCGTTGACGGTGACTTCGTTGGGGCCGATGCGTACGAACGGGCATGTAAGATGTGACTTTAGCAAAAGTTCGTTGATGAGGAGCAGGACTGACCGTAGCGCTTGTGGAGGGCATCAACGAAGTGTAATCTCCTGCCTCTGAGCGTTTGAACCCTTGAGCGGCCATTCGGTAAAATGATTCAGGACAGGTTGGGGAACCTTGACCAAAGGCGAGAAGAAGGCGAAAGATGCGACCTGTCACAGCGACGGTATCAAAACAGGTACCGTAGGGCATCCTGTTTGAACCCACCTGGACCAGTCAGAGTGCGATATAGCCGAAGAGAGCGGCGACGAGAAGCCGGTACGAAGATGCCTGGCCTGCAGGATCCGGCCAGTACATGTTGCTAAATTGCAGCGCGGGCATGATGTTCGTTGGAGATCGATTTCGTTTGTTCAATGGGCGTGGTTATATACCGGTGATCTCACTGGAATGGTGGAACGTGGATGACGAGAATTATTATAGCTGTATGAACATCCCATAATGGCATTCAACCCTGCGAGACCGCCGTTGAGCGTTGACAAGACGCAATAGTGGGCCCTGGCGGAATTTCTCAAGGCTGATACGTTCTTCATGCTCGGTCGAGCCGAAGGATCGGTGAGGGGAGAATGGAAAGCGATGATCTGATGACTGACTACTTGGGTCCCACTGTCAAGTTAGCAATTAGCTGCAGGCAGATTTGATTCCGCAATTCCGCAACAAGGGTGCCCCGCCTGGGTCCTGAAACTCCGTATCCGTTCCATCATGACTTGATGCGAAATCACTAATCAGCCATTCAGCACAATCCAAGGGTCCACCGATCATGTTCACTCTCACTACAAGAGAGATGCATCAGGTACTCGACAGCCCTCGGACTCAAGGGCATTGCGCAGGGAGCAAGACTCGAGAGCATACAGCATGTTTGATACCGGAGGACTATACCATCGACAGCCGATCGGATTCGGTCCAGCTCCAGGTCCGAGGTGAGCTTTCTCTTTCGTCTTGAGGAGATTTGCTCACCAGTAGCATGTTCCTAGACAGGGGCCTGATGGGAAACGCTTCACGACATGGGGAGAGGCAGAGGTTCACTTTACGAGTAACGCTCCGGTCTTCTTCGTGGTCTCCTCCGCTCATGTTGACGGGGAACAGGCATCGTACGCGACTGCGACAGGGAAACGCTGCAGAAGCTTCTGCCTGAGGGATATGAGATCGACCCGGAAGTGGGACAACCGACAGTGCTCTTTGAAGTGATGAATCTGCGGAACCTACCCTGGTTGGCCGGCAGAGGTGAGCCGGTTTCATGATTCCGTCGGGGAACGTTCGCTAATGGTTGCGAAGGCTACAATACATGGGGCGTCTACGCGAACGACGTGGTGTGCACCGTCTCCCGAGAACGGATCAAGGCGTCGTATCTGTTGGTTCTGTTTGAAAATATGTGCGACCCGATCGTGACCGGACGAGAGGAACTTGGATTCCCGTGAGTTATCCCAACGATACAGAAAGTTTGGGTCTATGCTGAACGGCTGTTTGTTCAGGAAAGTATGGGCAGAGTTGCCGGATCCAGTCAGGGAGCATGGAAATCTCGTACACACTGCTGTGAGTTACGACGTCAGGTGGTCGGGAACCTGGCTGATAACCTCATTCCCAGTCATGGTATGGAACGGAGTTCATGAGGTACGTATTGAAACAGCACGTGTTCCGCTTTCGCTGTGCTGAAAGCGACCGCGATATCAGGCTCGAGATACCGGACGTACAGGATCGACCATCCGAAGAATCACCCTCGATGAGTAAAAGGGAATACACAATGCGCAAGTCACGTTTTCCTCCTTCCGCTACCTCCTATTCTGACCATACCCAACAGCTTCCGTTGAAGGCCTCTTGCATCATCGCTTCGTACCCGCTGTCGGCGAACCAGGAAAACACGACGCGTCGTATCCGATCTTCGTACCCGGCGCCGGGGACCGCAAGCCAAAGTGAGTCTTCCCGCCAAAAGAAACGCTCTGGTTCTGACGCGGCTTGTATTTTGCATGGTAGCATCACGAAGTTTGCAGCGCCATGTGCAGAGTCACTGCAAGGTTGCCAGATGAAGATTACGAGGCATCCGTGGGAACGGCTGCCTACTATCTGGAATATCGTAGATGGGTTGGCAGGGTTGAGGTTGGGCGATGTGAGAGAGGTGGCATGTCAGAGTGTGAAGGGCGCGGGGGATGTTGCCGGTGTCAGGAGACTGAGATAGTGTTTGTAGACCTAGATGAGCCGAAGGGTGACTCCGATGAGCTATTGACGTGTCATTCTCGTAGTTCTGCGTTTCAGGTTTGGAACCCCTTGATCCCTTGATTTGGTTTGAATCCGCTCTCTGTTATTGTCTTCCATCAGGCTCCATCAGACTGAAGAGGAGGTGATACTTCACAACTCGATATTGATTTTGCAGTATCGCATATTCAACCACATCATGACCTTGTCTCCTCAGGAGATTGTCGCCCAGCTCGGTACGGGACAGCGAGGAATTCCTGACTTTCAGACTACAACCGCGGACGAATGGGTTTCTGTTTGTACGTTGTCTCCCGAGTCAAGACGTTCGTCAATATTGACCCTTCGATAAAGCACGTCTGGCATTCGCACAAGGGCGACCCGATCTGGTACAAGGGATTTACAAGCATGTGGCAAAGATAGGAGAGCTGTCGTATACCGCCGCCAAAGATTGTATCGACTACTTTCGTGGGACAGAACAGGTTGCAATGGTGAGTCGGTGATCTAGGTTTGTTCCTTCTCACACCAAGGAGCCTGACGCAATCTCTTTGGCGGCTGGCGTGTGTAGGCGGTGTCTGTATGCGAGCGGCTGAAGATCATCATTACTCGAGATGCAGGGGGAGACGCACCACCTACCAATCGGCTCGCCGCAAAGAATGCCATCGCGAACGTCAACCCTGATGTGGAACCTGTCGCTCCCCCTCCAGGACGACGAGAGATTCGACTAGCGATTCAACGAGCGGAGCAGTATGCAAAACGCGGACTGGATGGCGATGGATTTCCCCGGGTTGAAGTGGTCATGCCGGAGCCGAAGCTGCAGGATCGGGATGACGAGTCGGACGCTGGGGAGGAGGAGGGCGACGAGGAGGAAGAGTCTGAGGGAAAGGGAGATGAGGAGGAGGATCTCGACAGTGTTGCAGGTGACCGGAGATCTGCGCGGCGAGCGAATGGAAGTCACGTACGTCTTTCTATCTTTGGTTCAAGAGTATCAGCCGTATAATGATTGATGCTGTCCCACGTACCGCCGAGCAGAAGACCAAGGTCTGTTTCTCCTTTCCTGAATCCCCGGTATGGTCGCTGACCTGATCGCATCCTCTTCGTCTCAAAAGAAATGCGACCATTGCATACGGGCCAAACAAACATGTCCCGAGCAACAAGGGCAAATCTGCTTTCGACACGTACGGGCAACGCAGAGAGAAAACAAACAGGTAGGAATCAGAGTGGCGTCCGACGAGCCTCATCGACGACAGCGCTGATTTTTCCCTCCCACGCTGGCAGCCATGCGCGAGTTGCACTGCAGATGGAAGATCTTGCGCCCAGACTCTGGGAGAGCGATGTTACTTCAAACCGGTGAAGGGAAAGAGTCTCAAGCCAGTTGAAACGGAAAATTCCAAGCCGGCACGGAAGGCAAAAAAGCAAGCCCGGGTACGCACTGATCCATCATCGCTGGAAGCAGAGAATGAAATCCGCTCACGTTGACCAGTCATGTGAAAAGTGTCGCATCGCTCACAGATCATGCCCTCGTAGCTATGGAGAGATATGTCCTCGTGCCTTGGATGAATTCAACGCTTCCGGCACTTCATCTAGACAGGATTCGGCCCGTTCGTTGGCGACGTCTTCTCGGAAGAGGGTGAAGTACGACTAGGCAGGCCCTTGACAGGTTTGCAGGACAGAAGAGGATCGACCATGCCATAGGGCGTTGATAGGGCGTTGTAGGGTTTCAACATTCGCCGGACAAGGCGCTCATCTTTGCGATTTATGGATATCGATATGCATAACAACGAGAAATGCAGCGCTTTACATATCGTCTCGCAGGAACAAGACAGATGGAGAAAGCAGCTGGAGCACACTACACGATTCTCCGGGGTGGACAACTTCTCCACGCTAAGCTTATTCATTTCCCAAGGACCAGATCCTTTAGACATACGAACGAGATGAAGGTAACGTACCTGTCACGACGCTCTTTTTCGCAACCCTCCACACCACGTCGAATATGGCGTCTCCTCGCTGCCAGCAACGGCTCTGCTCACGCGTAACATTGATTATCCTCCTCCGCCCGGCCAGCGATTCTGCTCAAATTCGGTACAGTGGAGGTGGGACTGAAGCCTAGCTGCGCATCAGTCGACCCTGACAACGGTGTGGTGAGTCTTGCATTCCCTATTGTCATATAGGCGCGACAGCTGAAAACTACTCGACACGCATTTCCTCCATTCTGTATCGCCTTTAGACTACCGTCGACTTCTGGAGAGGTTCTCCGCTTCGGATTGCGCTTGCATATGCTTGATATCGATAGACGACGATGCGGCCTTCTCGTTTCCTGCGAGTTCAGTCGTACCGAAGAGGCTTGAAAGTCGACTGAGAATGCAGCTGTGGTCGATCGGATATCCTGCACCGCCGCGAGTCTTTCGAACTTTGAGTCTTGATTACGAAAATGTTCCTGTGATTGAGGGCGTCCAGGTTGTTGTGAATGTGCGCTGAAAGATGAAAGAGCGACTCGGACCTGCCTTGACCGAGTGCGCGCCTGGAGATGCGACTGCCATTCCCGTCCGCAGGGCAACGGCCGTACCGTTGCGAACGATATACCGAAGATCGGACGCGAGAATTCGCGAACTCGACAAGTTCCAAGAGTCCAACATGAGCTATTTTCGCGGGGGATCGAGAGCAGAATTACGGGAAGCGGGTGACGCCGAAGAGTATGGCGATGGATGAGGCGTTGGTGGCTTAGGCGTCGAGTGTATCTGCTGTATTATGTGTCGTATCTTTGGCCGACTGAAACGAGACTGACAAGGCCTCACCTAATCACGCCACCGTCCACTTAGACTCTGACGGACGCTGATATACCAGTCTGACCTGATGATCCCTGGAAAGATACATTTCATGTTCACGTAATACAACTCTCGAACGCAACACAACGCGGGCTACTTTGCATCCACCTCGATACGGGCCATTGTCGCATTGATGGGGGTCACATGCGGCTCCTGTGGCCAATCGCCAAACTGGAATTGCGACTGGTCGAAGCAAGTGTCAGCCATGGGCTATCCCACGACGATCCAGCACTCACGTTACGCATGTTCAACAACTCCCACGTCTCGGCACCGGCATAGTTGGGCTTTCCCGCATCGTCGATCGACCCAGCAGCCCCGACAACGAACAGCGCCGCCATGAAGTGATCATCTGTTCCTTGCTAATACGTGCGGATGGTCGCGTCAATACACAACCCGATCCGAGGTCGACGACGGCGGACTCACCGCATCTCGGTACTGAGGATGCTGCATCAACCTCGCCATCCCGCGCCGCAATGCCGGGCCCGTGTTCTGGGTCACGACATTCTTGAAGGCTTCTCCGAAATCAATGGCCCACTGCTCGGGCGGTCGCTCCTGCGCGAGGTTGTCACGATAGTTGATCACCTGGTGCCAGTTGTTTCGGTACAGGTTGTGTACCGCGCCCCCTATTCACGCGTGGGTCAGACAGGGTGGACTATCGGCCGCAGGAGACGCGCTCACCGGAACCGATGATCAGTACTTTCTGGCTTCGTAACGGTCGAAGGGCGGCGCCCATCTTGATGTGAAAGTGCTGCCGGGAACGTCAGCCAAGACACGAAAGGAGCAGCCGTCCAACTCACCGGATCAAACCTCGCGTTATGACTAACGATCACATGCGGCAACGACTTGCCACCGGGAAACATCCACTTGAGGATCATGCTGTTAACGGTGTGAGCATAATGTGACCACGGCCGGGGCGGACTACTCACAAGGTATCGTGAATCTGCTCGAACTTTGGCTCGAGCGCCGCATCGAACCCGGCCTGACAGAGGAGCCCGGCCACCTGGGACGCCAGTTCGAGATCCGGGTTCAAGTCAAAGTCGACATACCGCTTGGGATCGACCCTGATGCGCATGGGAGAGGGATCAGTTCCTAAGCCTTTTCCTCTCGCCCGAACGAAAAAAACGGGCACTGACCACGCGACCGGCTGCTTTGGCGGGTTCGGATTCGCCGAGACGAGGATCTTTTCACCCATGGTTTCCCAGTGTGCGCCCATCATGACGATCCGCTCGACGCCTTGCTCGAGGGCTTGCCGGCCGACCTGGCGGGTGGTCAGTAAGATCAAGGGCCCTGGAACGACGCACGCGCGAGGGCTCACCTGTTCCCAGTACGCGGCGGCGGCGGTCCGGTTCTGCAGCATGGCGGTACTGCCGTGGCTGAAGAAGAAGACGGGGAGTTCGGCTGGGCGGAGGGTGGTTAGTGGGTATGTGTAGAGTCAAGAAGGGCGGGAGCGTACGAGTTGCGTTGACCATGATTTCGTGATACGTCTCGTTCGGATCATCCTTGGGACCGGACGAGCTGTCAACGTCCTCGAGCATGACGGGCTATGTATACCTCGTGCGTGGGTGTCATTGGTGGCAACACTCGGCCCGCACGTCGAGATCCGTGAGACCGCAGATGGGACCCAAGGTCAATACTCGCTGAGATTACCTCACGAACGGGCCCGCCGCGTGTGCGCGGGAAACGCGCAGGTGAAGACCGAGATCCAGGATCCGGTTCTTGCGGTGGGGCCAGATCGCTTGTCAAGTGGACAACTATGAAGATGGATATCTACGAGCATGACTTTGACCTTGCCCTTCCTTGTAGAGGACCGCGTATACAGCACTGAACGTCGTATCACCATGTCCCACCAACAAACACTCCTCACCGTCTCGGAAGGCGGGATCCCCGCCCAAGCGGAAACCATCCTCGACCTCGTCGGCGGGACGGACCAAGCGCACAACTCGACCAGCCACCGACGCGACGCCCGGATCGCCTCGGTCGCCCTCTCGGAATCCCTCGCGATCCCGTGGGAAGACGAGGTCCCGCGCGGCGCGGCGGGGGAGTCACCGGCGGACTGGCCCGGCGAGGTACGCGGGATGCCGGCGTTTCGACCGGTGAATACGGCGCTGGACTATAGTGTGCGGCCGATGGGCGCGAATAATATCGAGTGGACGTTTTTGCAGTTTATGTTTACGGGTGTCCGCGTCGTCGGGGTGAGTAGCGGAGGGTGACGGGGACGGGGACGGGGGCGGTGGTTTATGTATGCTGACGCCATTTTGTGCAGCTTGCGAACAAGGCGTGGAGGGGAACGGTGGGCAAGGTTACGGACGAGGTGTTCAAGTACAAGGTGGGGGGTCAGTGGTAGGCATTGATGGGTTGTACATATAGTATGATGGGTGCTGTCGGATGTATAGGGACGATGGTCTGTATCAAGATCCCCTTTCCCTTCCCCTGAAAATGGTTGGACCCCGGCCGGAGCCCCTGTCCCTGCCGAAGCGCGCCGATCACGGGTCCATGGCCGGAAACGGGGCAGTTGCAGTTACTTGACCCCTTTCCCTTTCCGTTCCCTTCCCCTTCCCTTACTGTATTCCTCTAAAATCTCAACACAATCCCCTACGCAAGACCGACCCCGATCCCGATCCGATCGTGCCTGCCCATCATGCCGGTATCCCTGGGCGTCTGGCCGAGATTCCAATACTTTAATCAGCTCGAGGGCAGACAGGAAAAGAGGAATAGAACCGTTCAGGTGCGTCGTGTCGTGTGATTCCGATTCCGAGCTGCAGAAGCTCATCTTCCGAGTAGAGCTGTACAGGTGCGATCATTCCGATTGAGAGGGACATGTGGGATAGCACCAACGTCTCCTTTTACTGATAGAATGTCGAAGAAGAAAATCAAAGTGCGACCGCAAGTTTCCTTGTGGACCGTGTACGCTGCGAAAGGAGGAACACTTATGCGTCGAGCATCAACGAGTTCAATCCGAGGGTCTCACGTACGCACCGTTCCCTACCTTATCCGGCGCAGCTGATCCCCCCTCGCAGCGGATACACACATCTGCAAGACTTTGACACCTTGGCGAACCGGGTCAAGGAGCTCGAGCTGATGCTCCTCACCCTCGTAAACGATAACGCCGGTGTCCTCAACCTATCCCGCGTGCAACCGTATCTGGACGGCGCAGACGATGGTGCAGACGAGCAAACGAGGGATCAGAGTATGGACGGACATGACCAGGCGTTCACAGACGATCCGCCGCTCGTGCAGATTGACGAGCCGGCCGTGCTGCCGCCGTCGGAAGGGAGACGCACCGCGCCGGGCGTGAGGTTTGAGGAAACGTTTGCGAATCCGATGGGCGGGAACGGGGAACCATGGTTCGGCGGAGGCGCGGGGCAGGTACAAGGCGGGATGCGGTTATCGGATATCGTGAATATCGGGTCGACGACCAACGTTTCCGCCGCCGGATCGGGTACCACCAGGCTCGAGGCTCCCGTCGCCGCCGAACAAGGGCATAAAGCACCCGTCTCGATCGCCGCACAACAATTACTCGATTTCGGAAGCGGATACGCCGCGCATCAACCATGGACCACGGACGGCGCCCAACAACAACAACCACCGGCACCAGCCGAGCCAAAAGCGCTTGCCGTACCCACAAAGGACGACCCTGCGCCTGCTGCGAGCGACGCGAGCACCCGCGCCAGGCGTTTCGCCGCCGGCCTCAGGGACCGAGATACCGACCGGGAATGGCTCGACTATTCGCGGACGCACAGCCGCGCCCCAAGCCTGACGGAACACCATGCGGCGCTCGCGTTGGAAGATATGGCCCTGAACCGGAACGTTGCGCGTGGGAATTCGGTCGTCATCGGCGGCGGGGGCGGGGCCGGGGGCAGCGGTGATCTCCCCGGCGTCGGCGTTGGCGGTGGAGCGCCGGGCGCTGGTGATGGTGCGGGAAGGGAGTGGACAGGGATGTTGGATAATCCAACGATGACGGCCGGGGGCGTGATCATGCCCGGGACGCAACCGAGTTGGGCGCGGAGGGTGCATGTTTCCGGGTTGGATGCGTTGCCGCCGATCGGGCAGGCGCAGCCGATTATTACGTACTTTGTGAGTCACAAGGTGCGGGGCATACGGTCGCGACGGGTGAGCTGACGCCTTTCTAGATGACCGAGTGAGTAGTGTTTCGCGCATGGAGAACCCATATTGACCGCTTTCCCCGTGCACGACAGACTGGAATGGCTGTAAGTGCCGTTCTTGGGCGCGCAAGGACGGACGAGCACTAACGCCTGCCTTGCAGATTCCGGATCTTCCATATCCCAACCTTTTTCCAGCGTCTATCCGCATTCCACGGCCAGCTACCGCTCATCAACCCGCTCACAAACGATAAGGCGGCTTTTGTCGCGCTCTACGCCGCCATCATCTGTACCTCGCTCCACCTGATGGACGAACGCTCGCTCGCCAACGTCGGCGTCACGCGCACCGCGAGGGCGAGTTACCTCCAGGAACTGAGCGATCTGGTGGAACTCGCGTTGGTAAAGTGCGATTGGGGAGGCGTGCCGAGGATTGAGACTTTGCAGGCGTTCATGTAGGTTGCGTAGGTTGACAAAAGGGCTCTGCTGACATTGCGTAGCATCATCGGGCCGTATTGGTCGTCGAACGGCCGACTGGAGGCGCATCTCGGGTTGCTGGGCACAGCCGTCAAGGTGAGCGGTCTTTCCCTGTGTCGGACGCGCTTGCTGAGAGGGCTCCCATAGGTCGCGCATAATCTCGGCCTGAATCGCCTCGGGCCCGAGTTGGGCACGGACGCGACGTATGACCAGGTTCTGAGCCACTTTGGCCGTCGATGGGTCATGGCGAGCGATCGGGAAGTCGGCCGACGGATATGGTGGACGTTGGTAGGTCGGGATGACCAAGCGTCCCGCGTCGAGGCTAACGGAGCGGGCAGGTCGAGCTGGATTGGAATGCGTCGCCGGATCACCAGTTCAACCATATCACGCCCAAGAACCTGTCGACGTGCGCCGAGCCGGCGCATGTGAACGACGACCAGCTCGTCGGTCACGGTCCGATCCTGCCCAAGCCGCTGGACGTGCATACGGTAGGTCCCACGCGAGGCGGCGTCTGGCTCAGTGCTGACAGCTTTGCGCAGAGCATGAGCTTTTTCGTCAATCGACTGCGCTTCCTCTATCCGTTCCAACGTTTTGTCGAGAGCGCGATCGAGAATGGAAGGCTCAGATACGCCGTCGCCGTCGAGTAGGTACGCCCGTTTAACCCCTGGCCGACGCTGACCTGCCTGCAGAACACAGTCTGATTTCCACAACACCATCGAGGATCTCTCGCCGTTTTACCGGCTCAATGCGAATTTCGCGATGGATCTGGAGCAGTATGCGACCGACGCACGTCAGCTCGCACGCATGGCCGCCGAAAAGAGGGTCATCAACACGACGGGACATCTTCGGATCCTGAGATGCCATCGATTCTACTTGCCCGAGGCGTACCATATTGCGTAAGTCGCGCGGATTGTTCGGACAACGGTTGTTGACGCGCGAACAGGAAATACAACTACTCCAAGGAAGCCGTGCTCCGCAGCTCGAAATGGCTGCTCGATAACAATCCCACACGTGACCCTATCCCGGGCGTCCCGCTTAGATTCTGGTGAGTCGTGTATCGGGCGGCAAGGCTCCCGCTAACCATGGTCCAGGCCCGTGTCTTATGCGCTGCTCGTGGCCACGATCATTTCCATGTTGCATCTTTGCCATGTCGAGACGGTAGACCTTGGAGATGCTGCGTTGCTCGTGCGCCGTGGAATCGACGCGTTGCGGTCAGTCCCTATCTCATCGAGCGAGAACATCCCTGACTGGTCTGGTCTACAGTGTCGATCAAGGCTCACCGGCGCTACGTGCTTCCGCAGACGCTATTCAGCAGCTATACGGTAGGTCGTCGTCTTCGAGGTGGACTCTTCTAACGCTCAATCCAGATATCGAAATGGCCGACCGCCAGCGCAAACGACAGTTGCAGCCGCCCCCGATGGGCAGCAGTTGGAGCAAACGCAAGCGCGAGGAAGAGGAGCAGGATGTCAACAAATTTCAGCGGCTGGTGAAAAAGGCGTTTGTGAGTGGCTTTCCGACCGTGGTCATTGCCGCACTGACGCGTCTCTAGGCACCTCCGCCGGCTATCCAGGAGCAGTCTGACGCTTTCAGGCGCGACGAGGCGCCCGCCACCTCGAGATCGTCCGCCTTTGACTTCATGTTCCCTTCGGCCGAGGCTGGCCCGTCATTTGCAAACAACTTTTCGACAATGCCCGGCGCCGGCCGGACAGAGGACGCCCAGGGCTTCCCCGCGGTGCCGACACCGACGGCGTCAATGTTCCTCGGCGACTCGAGCATGTTTTTGCCCGATGAAAACTTGTTGGAGTTGATGAAGTGGGGTGCGAGTTCGATGGGGCCGGATACGTTTGGTACGGGACTGTGGCCGTTCCCGGGCGATACGCCGTCATCGCACGGCGGGAACAAGTTGTAGGCGATGGAGGCGTACGACTGGTTGTATTCGGGTGTAGTGTCGACATGTCGTGTGTTTATCGTATAATTGTCGCGTGTCAGTAGGCGGATGGGCCGGCCGGAAGCGCCGTTCGTGGGGTATGTTTCAGGAGTGCCACTGGAAGGCCCAGCGTAATCTAAGGGGGGGGAGGGGGGGGTGAGGTTTCGCCTCGCGCCAGCAGAAGGGCCAGAGAAAAGTTGGCGTTTCGATCAGGATTCTTCTCAATCTTTTCTTGTTCTGCAGCCACTCGGCGGCTCCGGAAAGTGCACTCAAAGTTACGTAGAGGCGCGTGGCCAGTCAGGTTCCTGGGCCGAGCAGTCGCTGTGCCTATCTCGGCAAAAAGAGATCCCTCTGAGAAAGTCGCGCCTCCTTTCCCGATCCGCCTCCTATCCGCACTCGATCGCTTCCGATCGAGACATGTGGGTTGCCACTTCTCGGCTGGTATTCCAGTATCACCTGCTAGTGGTCAAGGGTCTAAGACAGGGTATGCCAGCTAGGTAGCCGCGCAACGCTCCCGTTTGAATATCTATGATGGGACGCAAAACCACGGCCAAGCCCATAGAAGGCTCTCTGCCCAAAACTGCCGAAGGCCGCGGAAGAATGCTCGGCGATACGAAGTATAGTCGGAGATGATGTAGAAGCCCTGCTGCAGCCCGATGGCAGGAACCTCGAGGCCGAGAGCTCTGTCCGTAGCCGGGGCAAACAGCATTTGTTGACTCACTGAGTCCGAATGGTCCGACGAGGGTCTTTGGCCCATATGAGGCCGGAGGCAACGATGGCAGGTCAGTGATCTCTCCTCGAATATCACTGACACGGGACAGAGGCTGGCGAGGTGCCGTCCTCCTGTCGCAAAGGCGTTCTCCGAATCGATATAAGGCTCATTTGCTCGTGCGCAGAAAAAGGCGGACCAACGCTCGGCAGACACCCTGCACTCCAAGCCTGACCAGGAGGTGGACCGGGGCATTCTAAGGCGCTCCTGATGCCGTCCCTGCGACCCCTATACGCAGCGTCCCGACAACCCCTATCCGGACCTCCTATCCTAAATCGGTCGCAACAGGGCGCCTCCTCCGCATCGGCCGAAGCTATAGGTACGCAAAGGGTATCAGCGGAGAGAGGGAAGCTATCGCTATCCCTGCATTTCAGCAGCGAGGCCCTCCGTGCCCTGCATGTCCCACCATGCCGATCCGAAACGCGTTCCTTTAACAAAAACATGATCTATGCGGAAATCATCAAAACTCGACGAACTCTGCGTGGACCTGTGCCGAAATGCTCAAAACGATGCGCCGACGTCCTGGATGTGCCGACGTCCTGGCTTGACACCAGACACCCGTGCCGCTGGCAAAAAAGTCGCGCTCGCCGACTTCGTCAAGACTCGGCGGAGTTTCTCGAACTTGACCCAAAACGTTCAAAGATGTCGCGCAGACGTCCCGCAGACGTCCCGCAATCATTAAATAAAGTAAAAATTGAAAAAAAAAAGAAAAAAAAAAACAGAAAACCCACCGTGGGGATCGAACCCACGACCTTGTCCTGAATCCGCTCAGATGGTGTCTGAAGATAGGAAAGACACGCACTACCACTGTGCTAGGCAGGCTGTTGATGTCTGCTCTCTCCGCCAAACGTGTTAGCGCAATTTTTTGTTGAGCCATTTCTCTCATGTCGCGCCTGGATCTCTACAGCTGTATCCGAGACCGGCTCGCGGCGCCCAGACATCATCATGGCGTTAGGAGAAGTCGGGTCCATGGTCACTGCGAATAGGCTTCTGATTTCAACTTTCCGTCTTAGCCTCTCGGATTATCCTACAAGTGTCCGCAGAAGCCTTGTTGAAGCCGGAGACAACGTCGTCCGAAGACCCGGCGGCCCGACATGTCCAGCTTCGTTACTATATGAAGCGAGGTGCTTCATTTCGAGAGCACCCTTGAACGCCAACCCACCCATAATTCCAAACCCGAGCATCATGGCGCCTCCTCCCTCTGCCGAAGTCCCCAAGGACAGCAAGATGCACACCGCGCCCACTCATCCCCGACGGCTAGTGACCACTCACAATGAAAAGGGTGAAGCGACTTTTTGGCTGGAAGGAGAGATCCCGAGCACAAGCTTTTACAAGAGCGAAGAGGAGTGCGCCGTCTTCCACGTGAGTAGGGCATCTTGTGGATCCTCGAGCCTGGCTGACACGATCTGCAGGTCCCATGGACGACGCAAGGTTTCCCCGTCCCCATCCAAGATACGGAAGACAAGGCCTACACCAAAAACACGTCGACGCTCGCCTCAAAGGACGGTATCGTCTGTCGCTTCGTCGACTTCCCGCCAAAGACGTACTCGCCTATGCACCGAACCGTGTCACTCGACTATGGCGTCGTCATTTTCGGTGACCTCGAGATGGAGCTGGACAACGGGGAGGTGAGGAAGATGGCGCAGTCCGACGTCGTGGTCCAGCGGGGAACGTGAGTCCATACGTCCGCTCCCTTGCTCTCGCTGACCAAGTCGAACAGCATCCACCAATGGTGGAACAAGACCGACCAATGGGCGCGAATGATGTTCATCCTGATTGCGTCCGAGCCCGTCAAGATCGACGGCAAGGTTCTCGAGGGAAACATGTAGACCGAGTGAAGAGAGATCCTGACTTGGCGTCGTTGTATTAAGCATCAAGTATTGCATTGTTACTGTCTATCGTTCGCCTGGCTTTTCCTGGAATCTACGGCGGATTTCGATTACAGAGCTTCCCGACTGTACTACATGTTCGCGACCTCCCTCTGACCCGCTGCCCGTACAAGATCCGTCATACGCTGACTCACTCTCGCATGCAGAAGCTATCCATATCGTATCCTGCTGCGGCCATCCGCAATCCTTCCCAGATATAGAGTTCCTCTCCTTAATAAGGTTTCGCCTGGTCGCATGGTCAAACCTTTTCGGCCAGCTGCCTTTCATCGCAATCGGTATGATGAATGGCCAGTCGGACTTCGTCCCGACCAGCGATCTGCAGTCAACGTCGGCGGTTGCTTTGATCCCATTGTTCCGGGTGTATCCTCTTGGTATCCCGTCATGTGTCCGATACATGTGTGGCGCTTCTCTTGATACCTGTCAGCTTTCGTATATACCTCCGATACGTCAAGTAAAACAAAAGCTGGCCATCATATTTAGCGTGTCGTTATACCGTCCTCCCTGTCAACGTACCTTTGTCAACAACCACACCGTGGCATACGTCAAGGTGCATATCGGCAAACTCCAATTCGTTATCAACACCTGGTATAAGGGCGAAGATTCGTCCGAGACGTCGGTAGCTGTCAGGTTGATTCGGCGTTGGCCAGCATTGAGCAGGCCTAAAAGACCGAGCGCGATGCCGAACAGTATCGGTATCGCGTACACGGCACACCAGAAACGATTCCCTGTCAAGGTGTGAGCCATGCTCGCGCCTATTCGTGATGTGCTTACTGAGCTCGTTGTATCGAGCAATGTCAGCGCAGGCGAGTAATATCAGGCTCCCTCCCTGGATTGCATAGTCAGTTCGGCTTTGCAACTACTTGCTATCACATACGGCGGTCGGAAACAGCCTGTGTCGACGTTGAGCGACGCTCGTCAGTGGCAATGGTGAATTTCGAACCATACAGACTTGCCAGAATGTGCCCGCGAAAAGGTCGGTTGCCAGGTCCCCCACGATTTCCAACAGCAGGAGCAACGCGCGATCAGCATTGTCGGTTCCTGCGCCGGCTGCACTGCTGATGCTCCCCAGCTCGAGACTCTTGAAGAAGGCCTCCTCATCGATATCGATGTCGTATTGTTGCTGCGCATTGTAGAAGGAATCAACGACGGCTCGCTTGACTGGATAACTCGCTTACGACCGCTGATGTCATGATGATATCTCCAAAGTACTTGTACGCCTCGATCTCGACGTCTACGAGTCATGAGCAACGACCGTCGCGTGCGAGCAGATGGCTCACCAATTCTGTTCGAAGACGCATTCGCCAACAATGCAATCTCTTCGCGCCATGTCGGAAACAAGTTCAGAGTCGCAAGTTGCGCAGCGAGAGACCGATCTTGCAGAAAGTATTCCTGTACCCGCGCCGTATCGTTGAGTCCCGGCGTCAAGCCCAGCGCCGGCTCGAGGAAAGCGTCCTGGGCATAAGCTATGCCAGCTATGACGCCGGAAGCGACGTTGACGTTCTACGTTTGCAGGACAGATTAGCTCCACTAGCTACTATACCAGGTCGACATACCCCGATTGCCGCAAAATACATCAACAGGCAGAAATGCGTCGGGAATTGGAGGAGGGTCCATAGCGTAGTGCGACGACGACCGTGTCGACTGTCAGGATTGAAGCCTGTAAACCCGAATTCGAACAGGAAGAACAGAATAGTGATGGCGCATCCCGCATTTCTGTTTTGCCCTGGCGTGAGACGCGACAATCTCTGCACAACTAACTACTGACATGTAGGTGCCGATATTGTTGCGGGAAAAGCTCAAAAGAGTCTTGTTGAACTTGTTTAGAATCCCTATGAAGCCTTCGCCGCTGATTGCAGTAATCTTAGTGAGACGACTCGCACCTCGCACCTCGCACCTCGCACTGATACCCACATGATGATCAAGGTCAGGTTGCCGATCCTCTCCATTGCCTTTTCAGAGTTGAAGCGTCTACCAAAGCAACCGTCAGCTAACGTCGACCCATCGGCCTCCGGCGCGCGGACATACAGGAAAGAACCGTGCAGAAAGGTCAACAGCCCTCCGCCGACCTCTATTAGTACGCCGATGTACAACAAGCTGAGCTTCAGGGACACAAGTCGGACTGAATTTGAGTTGATAAGAACGCCCGTGAGGAAGAAGCCGGCGCTGATGCAGTTTGTTACAATCGGAAGTACAAGATCACGTCGATGCCGTCTTTCGTGGCGCGAGAGAAAGAGTACTGGCACGTTCAACACGTGGGCATTAGCAGCAGGGCTTGCTGGATATTCCTTAGAGCACTCACGGACGGTATACTGGATGGCTAGTAGAAACCGAAGGAAGATGTAGGCGCTCATGACCGTTACCAGACTGTTATGTGCTGTATCTGGGTAGGGGGTACACGTCATAAACACGCACGATCATCAAGACAGGTCTCCGCTCACAGTTGTCCCCTACGTTTTCGGCGAAAATATTTGACGGTGTGGTCAGCTACCGAAGCACATCAGCGGACGCCTGATGTACGCGTGAGACAGATCTTACGTGCTTGATGTTCCATCCTCCTGCCGCAGCACCGAGGTAGGCCAATCCACACAGCTGGAGCAGCTTGAACAGCCGATGGAGGAGGTCGTCCGTCTCGAACCTAGAAGAGCGCCGTCCGTTCAGGGTACCTGATGGAGGGCAACGATGACCCAAGCCTTACCGAATGTCATAGGTCACCTGCGCGAGCCAACTCCACCAGAGCAGGACGAAAAAAGTGAAGAAGCGGAGAAGGGCGGCGGCGTTTGTGAGTTCGTGTGTGGTTGAGAATGTGCCGAGGATCGCGACAAAGATGAGCTGTCGATAGGGAGCGACGGTTGATCAGCACGACGGATGGAAGGAAGAACAGCGGGACGGGTAGACGTACGTCGAAGAATGTTGCTACCCAGGGACTCGGCGCTCGGTGTGTCCTCTCGTCCCGCAACTCCCCGAGAGCGTCATGGCCGTCGTCACTGCGCGTTTCTCGATGTCCACCATTGCGGTCCGGAGACATCGCCCTCCCGGGCTCCTGCGTGTCTTGAGTGTGGCCGCAATCCCGAGCGTTTTGATCGAAATCCGGAAGCACGATGAGCGGCACATGTTTACGCAACAGAATGGCTTTGGCATCCTGCTCATTTGCGTGTGCACGCAAAGGTCGACGCTCTATCCTCCCCGAAGGCGATGGCGTGATGGATTTGTCAGAGTCGTCATGCTCTTCGTGAACGACGTCCGCCTCGGACCCACCCCGTTGCTGCGCTATTCCAATGGTCCTCGATGAAAGTTCAAATTCTTCGTGGATTCGTGAGGAATTGTTGGCCTGCATCCAATCGGTCTGGTTGAGCTGTTCGTATGTGGTTGTCGGAGATCAATGTTCAAGCAGCTCAGCCACTCGAAACAACAATGTCCAGCCAGCTGGACGAGCCAAGTTGTATAGTCTACATTCGCCAACATCATCAACCGCCAATGTCTCACCTGAGTATGACACTTGGCGGTAATCAAAGAAATGACGTGGTATTTCCACAATATCTGCTCGATCGCCTAGGGTTCGTCATCAGCAGCCTCCGCGCAAGCGTCGTTGAATGTCCAGCATGTCCAGCATTCATCCATCACTTTCTGCCTATCGCCCCGGTTGACAACTTGATCCGCCTTTCACCCCGTATTCCAAACGAGACCCCGTCAGAAACACCGCATATCGTCAAACGCAATGGTGCGTATATCTTCCGTGACGCTTACCGCATCACTCCGATCATCAAGTTGATCTTTGCATGCCGCGCAGTCTCGACGTTACGATTCAAGGACGACCATCTTCTCGCCGGAAGGTAAGTACCCAAAGCAAGATCGAGACCCGACTGCGGGAGCTGATGCCGCACCGATCATCCTTTAACCTACTCCAGGCCGAGTTTTTCAGAGTGAGTCCCGCAGGATTCTAGCAAGGTCTCGACTGATGGTCATATATTCCCCAGTCGAATATGCCATGGAAGCCATCTCACAAGCCGGAACCGTCATGGCGGTATTGACAAAGGAAGGCGTAGTGATGGTCGCGGAAAAGGTACGATCTTACCCCTCACCAAAACAACCACGCGAGACTCATGGTTTCCGCCCCGGACGTCGTAGAAAGTGACGGGAAAACTACTAGATCTCTCCCTCACGGCGGGAGCCAATACCGGGGGTGAAGGTATCGAAGCATGGACCGGTGGAGGCGGGGAAAAGATTTTCCTTCTCAACAGGTAGGTTCCCCTTTTGCCTACCCCTCGTACGAACCACGACGCACCGCTTATGCGCTCGCTGCTCACGCGCGCGCAGCAACATCCTCGCCGGCGTCGCCGGAATCACCTCGGACGCCAATTCCCTCGTCAACTATGCCCGAAATGCGTGCCAGCGTCATTTACTGACGTACGACGAGGAAATCCCCGTGGAGATGCTGGCCAAGACGTTGTGTGATATGAAGCAGGGTTACACGCAGTTTGGGGGTACGTCCCTCTTCACCAGGGCCAAATCCCAGGGCTGATGGTCTCGGCAGGTCTTCGTCCGTTCGGCGTCTCGTTGCTCTATATCGGACACGATCCGCTCCATGGGTTCCAGCTATACCACTCGGACCCGTCGGGCAACTACTCGGGCTGGAAAGCGACGTGTATCGGTGCAAACAACTCCAAGTGCGTTCCCGCTTTCCCCATAGGAAACGACGTGCTGATGCGTGTGCGGGCAGTGCGCAATCGCTTTTGAAACAGGATTACAAGGATGACATGTCGTTGGAGGATGCCAAGGCGTTGGCGTTGAAGATTATGAGCAAGACAATGGACTCGACCAAGCTCGGCAGTGAAAAGTGTACGTGTTTCCCTTGCGGTGGAACATTGTAAACACGCTGACGAAGCCCGCGCAGTGGAGTTCGCAACAATGACCCTCCATCCGGAAACCAAAGAACCGGTCGCCAAGATCTTCCGTGCGGCCGAGCTCGACGAGCTGCTGAGGAAATTGGAGTTGGGCGGGACGCCGGATGCCGAGGTCGTTCAAGGGACCGGTGGCGGTGGTGCTGGCGAAGGAAGTGTAGCGATCTCGACGTAGATGGGTGTATACATGCGATGATACGGGTTACAACAATTGGGGGCGGTTAAACCCAAGCTAACAACTCGCCATGCATCATCCCGAACCACGCCTCCTCCTTTTCACTCCACTCATTCCATGCGGTCGCGAACGCCTGCAACTGTTGTTCATCCGCAATACCCTTCATCCCTTCCTTCCACTCGTCAGAAACACATCTCGTGGCCCAAACGCCGCCCCACCACTCCCTCTCTTCCTTGCCAGAGTAACAAAACGTCCCCGCAGAGCACATCAACTTGTCCGCTTCAAACCCAATCTCCAGAGCCCACGCACGCAACGCCTTGCCCGCGCCCGGATGCTGTCCTCTTCCCGCGTGCGTCCGCTGCATCGCCTCCTTCCACACCTCCAACCCCCGGGAAGAAGGATACGCGACCATCGTCTCCATGATGGATTCCCTCGCAGCGATCAAGCCTCCCGGTCTCGTGACCCTTCGGAGTTCGCGCAGGGCGCGAAGCGGGTCCGTCAGGTGGCAGAGGACTTGGTGGATGTGGGTGATGGTGAATGTAGCGTCGGCGAATGGAAGGGAGTAGATATCCCCGACGACGAAGGAGACGTTCCGCATCCCTTTCTCCCGTGCGTCTTGGGTATTCCTTTCCATCAACTCCTCGGATGTGTCCAGACCGACCACGCTTCCATCGGGGACCAAAGAAGCGAACCCGAGGGTGATGCTTCCCGGTCCACAGCCCACGTCGAGGATGCTTGACGAGGGCTGTAGATAAGGGAGGAGGTAGGCTGCGCTGTTTTGCGGCGTGCGAGTCGAGTAATGGGACAGGGAGGCGGGGTTGTGGGCGGATATGTAGGCCATTTTGGGGATCCTGAGTGGAAGGAGATTGAATGAAGATGCCGAAGAAGGACTGATAACTCATGACTCGGTTGAAGCTGAGATGAAGCGTTAGGAGTCATCAATGATCGACATTGGTGCCCCCGTTCCTCGGAATCAAACGCGTCGCGTCGCGCTTCCCTCATTGTTGTTGTCCTTTGACCTTGTTCAGCCTTCAGCCTTCCTTCCCTTCCCCTTGTCCCGTCGTCTTCACCTTGATTCAAACACATTCCTGCACCACATTCGGCTGGACCGTCACTCTACTCCGCGAAATGAAACTCATCACACTCGCTCTTCTCGCGGGCACCGCTCAAGCAGCGCTCTTTGCCCAAGGAAACCACGCGCGCGGACTCGCGCATCGACGACACGGATTGGCGGAGAGGGCTGGAGCGGCGTATAACGAGACGGATCATGATGCGTCTGCGTCCATCGAGATTGGAGGACAGCAGAGGACTTCCGCGGCGGTGGATACGTCGAGTGTCCTGACGAGCGTGAGCAGTTCAACGGTGGCGGTTTCGACGACGACGGCGGCGAGTTCGTCGGTGGTTCCGTCTTCGTCGAGTTCCAGTGTTGCGGTCGTATCAAGCTCTAGTTCGTCCGTCGTTCCGATTACGAGCTCATCAACCCTCGCACCGACAACAACAAGCTCTTCCTCGTCCTCTATCATCATCAGCACCTCCTCGTCCGAAACGCCATCCTCTGTGGAATCCAGTAGTACCCCGGTATCAACCAGCACCTCTACATCATCTTCGACCTTGCTCGTCTCGACGATTCGAAGCATCGTCACGGATTCCTCGTCCCTCGGCCCTACCTCGGGGACGACTCGTTCCGCTCGAACGGCCTCGGTATCGATCAAGACCGCTTCCGTTTCGTCGACCGCTTCTGCAGTCGCCGCAGCCGGAGCAGAAAAGTCGGGTATTTCAGGCGGAACCAAGACGGCAATCATCGTCGTTGCCGTCGTCGGAGGCATCGCATTGGGCGCCTTTGCGCTATGGACAATCATCCGAAAGGTCAAATTCCGACCGACGAAGCGATTCGACGTGAGTTCCCGCCCTTTGACCCCTATTCACATGTACTAATGTCATTCTGGTAGGGCCGCATGAGGCCGCTCTCGTTCTCCCCTACCACGCCGGCATACTACGAAAAGACCTCTTCCCCGCGTCACTCGACCTCATCCGCCGACCGACAGAGGATGCAATTTGTCGACGAACTCGAGCAAGAGCAGTACGCCCTCCCGCACCATCGCGCTCAGGACGATGCGTACCCTCACCATGACTTTACCGCGGGGCCGGCGAGCTCGTACCCGCCTCAGCACGAAGGGTACGACTCGGAGGACGATTACGCACCCGTCCAGCGGGGCGGGTCGCTCAATCGGGGTCAGACGTTTGCGGGGATTGGCGCCGGTGGGGCGGGGATGCCGATGGTTGCCGCTCCGCAGGGGGGTTATCACACTGCCCACCAGCAGGTGGATGGATATGCGGATGAGGCGTATGGCGCGCCTGGATTGATGAGGGAGCCGAGCTTGGGACGGCCGACGAGAGGGGAAGGGCCGTATGCTGCTGCTACGCAGTTTGCTAGCACCGGGAGGTACTAGTGCCGTGCGGGACACGGGCGGGAGTCTGGTTTGGGCGGGGAAGGGTACATTCGTTCTAGTTGTTCACATTCTTTTGGTTGTGCATGGTGGTCTTGTATATGATTGATGTCTTTTGGTTTCTCGCCGTCTTTGGCTAAAAAGACGTGCGCTACGTACGCACTGCCAGATGCCTCAAGGTCGTCTGTGTCGTTCAATTGGCGACGTCCGCAGAATCGGCGCTATTATACTCTACATATTACAACTCGGCGCCTAAGCAACCAACACACCATCCTTGATCGCACTCTCCGGCAACACCCACTCTCCGTGGTTCTTCTCCCAATCCTCGGCCCCCAGATACGCCATATTAAACTGCCGAAACTTCATCATGTTGCTAAACTCGGCCGGCAACTCGCCGCCCTCGAACCCGGACGCCTTTTTCATCATATCGCCCAACCCGGCCGCCCGACTCGCCTGCTGGACCATCGTCGCGCGTCGGTACCGCAGCCTAAACACCCTCTGCAGCGCTTCCGGCACCTGGTCGCGCGTCGTGTTTCGCAGGACGTACCCGAGTGCTTCAGCGTCTTCGATCGCCGCGGCGGCACCTTGTCCTTGGTGCGGGAGCATGGCGTGTGCCGAGTCACCAACGATGATGGTTCGGCCTTTGGCCCACTGGTTGAGGGGTTCCTGGTCCCGGAGCTGCCAGAGGCCGATCTCTTCCGCTTGACTGGAGGAGGGGTCAGTCGCAGTCGCTGCAGAGGGAAGTGGGGGAAGGACTCACGCGAGGAGTTTCTGGTGGACGGGTAGGAAGGATTCGAATGATTTGAGGAGAGCGTCTCGGTCACCCTTGGCAGACCATTTCTCCTCCGAGATCTCGTTCAACTCGCTATCGGCTGCCCAGAAAGTCAGCCCGACTCGGGTCTTCCGGACTGTGGTACCCACGCAGGCACACGACAAAATTCAACAACGTCTTGTTCCGACACGGATACGCAATGATTCGTCGGTCGACACCATCAATCATCGTCAGGGCCTCGGTGACGCCCAACTCGACGAGATCCGGGTGAGCTTTGATCTTGTCCATGGGTACGAGGAATCGGTAGGCCGAGTGGGACGAGGGAGAGGAGGAGAAGACGGGGTTGACGGCTTGACGGACGGCTGAACGGATTCCATCGGCGCCTGAAGCGGAAGATCAGCATGGGCCTGACATTGAAGGGAAGCGTGCGCACCTATGATCACGTCGGCGGTCATGACCGTTCCATCCTTCAGTGTCACGCTCCCCCTTTCCGTATCACACTCGACCACCCGGGAGTTCAGCAACACTTTGGCGGGCTCTCCAGGGCCGTCAGGGCGCGTCGCGAGTCGGTGTAGTTCCGCTTGGACATCGACTCGGTGGCAGAGGACCCATTCGACGCCAAATTCAGCCTTGGTATCGACGGGGATGCTGCGAAAACGTGAGGACAAGGTCGTGCGGGGACGAAGAGGCGACTCACTTGTACTTTACATGTCCGGACTTTGTGTATTCCTTTACATTTCGGTTCGGCACGGCGCCGTATTGGTACAAGTCTCCACCCCAGTTCTGGATCAATCGGTGCGCATTGGGCGCGAGATGGACGGCCGCGCCGAGTTCCTTGATCTCCGCTACAGATTCGAGAATCTTTGAGAACGTCAGTGAGGGTCAGAGCTTGGAAGTTTGAGCCTCACGGTTACATCGGCGTGCTCACGCAATGCAGCACCGCATGCGAGACCACAGATCCCGGCGCCGACGATGATGATCTTGAGTTTTTCCTGAGGGGTCGTGATGGCCATTGTGGTTTTGTAAATTGTTGAATGCGCAGAAGTGGTCTAGGAGATGCGGAGGAGATGCGGGGCACTTATACGATTCAAGTTGGGGAGTGTGGCCGTCAGGCGTGACTCATTCAGATTAGGAGACAAGGAAGAGTCTGATCGTGATGAAGCCCCTATCTGCGCTTCTTCCGGTCCGAGTCCGGAAAGTCCGCAGAGTGGAGGCATCCTTTCGGTCACTTGCTTCCGCGCACCTCTCTTCACCGAGTCTTCAGCCCAAAGTTCAACTCGGGCCTGGATTCCTCCCGAACTCTCCTCCGGTAATTCCGTTGAACATCTCGTAGATCTCGGATTGAGCACAGGCACTACTCCGATACATAAACCCGATCTACAGCTCTCAACATGCTTCAGTATCTTTCCACCCATCATTCACCATGCCGCTCCCCTTCCCGAAACCCAACGCACTTCACGAGGTACACCAGCTCGACACCTTGGTCTTTGAGAAGAATGTCGATATTCCGCTCAAGGATAGTCAGGGATTGCTTCGAGGCAATGTCTACCGTCCCAAGGAGGAGGGCAAGTACCCCGTGATCCTCACCTGTGAGTTCCTCGCCCCCCTTTCACAGCGAATCCATCGCTCACCCTCTGTCGACAGACGGACCGTACGGCAAAGACGTCCCCTACTCCGATTTCCACGGTACCTCATTCAAAGAGATCCCCGACGAACAGAAATCCTCCCTGTCGGCCTGGGAGACGCCGGAACCGACGTACTGGACGAAACACGGCTACGTCGTCGTCCGGGTCGACGAGCGGGGCGTCGGTTCGAGTTATGGCTTCCTCGACACGATGAGCGATCAGACGAGTAGTGATTTCGCAGAGGTGATCGAGTGGTGTGCCGAGCAGGAGTGGAGTAGTGGCAAGGTTGGCTTGTTGGGTATTTCGTGAGTCCTGACGTCTAGGAAAACGCGGCGCGCGCTGATAGGAGGTTCAGGTACTATGGTGGAAGCCAGTGGCGGGTCGCCGCGAGAAAGCCCAAGGGTCTGACGTGTATCCTTCCGTGGGAAGGTGAGTTCCCGCGCAGTTTCTCATCTGTACGATCTGACACTCCTCAGGCATGACCGACTACTACCGCGATCGGGTCCGACACGGCGGGATCCTTTCCAATAACTTTGTCAATTTCTGGTGGAACAACCAGGTCGGGCCGATGCAGTATGGTAACGCTGAAAAGAAGCCCCGACGGTTCGGCCCTGGGGTGTTTGGTCCTCCTGTTGGTGAGTCGCCCGTCATCAAAGGTTGGCGCCCGCTTATACATGTACAGGGCCCGAATGCCTCGAGGGGACCTTGCCCAAGGACGAATTGATCGCCCTCCGACGGGACCAGACGGAGGATAACAAAGCCAACAAGTACCTCGACGAACCATACCACGCCTCCCGGGTCTACAAACTCGAAGACATCGACGTCCCCGTCCTCTCCGTCGCCAATCTCGGCGGGATCCTCCTCCACCTGCGGGGCAACGTCGTCGGCTACCTCGAAGCCGGGACCAAGAACAAATGGCTCTACTTCATCTCGGGGCGACACGACTTGCCGTTCTACCTGCCGCACTTTGTCGAGCTGCAAAAGTCGTTCTTGGACGCTTGGTTGAAGGGAGAGGATTCCCGTGGGTGGACCGAGGGACCAAACGTAAAGGTTCCCGCCGTCAGCTTGCTCGTCCGGAAGGGGAACCCCGGGTTCAACAAGACCGAGTACGAGCAGACGTTTGCGTTTAGGGATGAAAAGGAATGGCCGCTCGCGCGGACGAGGTATACAAAGTTCCACTTGCAGCCGGATCTGTCGCTCTCCGAGGTCGCGCAAGCCACGGAGGCGAAAACGCTCGAACTCGAGGCGCTCGGCAAGTCGGATCCGATCATGTTTACGGCGACGTTTGACGCCGAGACGGAGATTGCGGGTCATCCGACGGTCAACCTCGTCTACTCGGTCGCCCGGCGGGCCGATGGGACGGCGCCCAAGGATCTGGACGTGTTTGTCACGCTTCGGCACTTGGATGCCGAGGGCAAGGAAATCATGTATACCGGTACGGCGGGAGACCCCGTGCCGCTCGCCAAAGGTGGGTGGTATCCATTCCACGTCGGGCCGTTCTCTCAATTAAACTCCCTACCCTTTCCTCGCCAGGCTGGCTCCGTGCTTCCCTCCGCGCCATCGATGAGTCCTCCCCGCGTCACCGGGAATGGCTCCCGCACCGAGAGTACGAATCCAAGGACGTCTCCTTCCTCGAGCCGGACGAGACGTACAGCCTCCTCGTCGAGATCTGGCCGACACAGGTCGTCGTCAGTCCCGGCGGGAAGATTGTGTTGGAGGTCGCGACGGGTGACAGTCAGGGCTGCGGGATCTTTTTGCATAACGAGCCGACGGATAGGTATGTCGTGTCGTCGTGGTGTCTTTGGGATACTTGCTGATGAGCCGCCGCTTGCAGGAACGAGGCCGATTTCGGGGGGAAGAATGTGCTTCATTTGGGACCAGAGCACGAGAACTGGCTTTGTTTGCCGATAGTATAGACGTAGTGTCGCTTCAAGGGAATACAGATTGCATTTATGAAAACATATCGATGTACCATTTGGATTCTGGTCAAGACGGTCGGTGGCATGACGAGCGCGTTGTCTGTCCGCATGTGAGGGGTACGACTTGGGAGGAATCCTATAGGGATCGCTCTGTAGCGTATCCGATACTCGCTATACTACGGCTGCGGCTGGCGCGCTCGATTTGCGCCTGGAACTTTGGCCACTAGCGCGGAATGCGGTCCCAAAAAGTTTGGGAAGCGCGAGGGTAGAGTTCCTTTGAGGAGAGGTAGCTAGTGCTAGTAGCTAGGGTTAGGAACAATTACCAAGTCCCTTCCCCTTCCCGCCCTCCCTTGTACAACAGTCGCATTCCCCCGTGTATCACGTCTGTAACAATGCAAGCAAACAACAACGAAAACAAAGACACCGACGTCGCTTCCCCCGTCAGAGCCGCAACCTTGCCCTCGCCCGCGGCCGGAACGACCGCCGCTCTCTCTTCTTCGCCCAACACGAGCAAGTCCCGATTCGCCCACACCACCGGCGGCGCACAGGACGCCCTCGGTGCCCTTCCGTCGGGTTTGGGAACAAAGAGTATGCCCGGGTCGAGGAGGACGAGTGCGATCCCCGGAGGTGTGGCAGGAGAGGATTCAGGCTCATTTGGGCTGGACAAGTTGTCGCTTGGTGACAACAAGGCGGAGGATGCAACTGTGAGTACGCGCTGTGCGTTGGGCAACGAGCATCGCTGACCTTTATCCAGGACAAGGTAAGCCTCGCGCAGAAACGCCAAGCGGCATGCGTTGATGCATACAATCCCCTTTCGTCTCAGTCTAACACGCTCTCTCCTTCCTCTGCTGCCCTTGACCTCGCTCCGTTCAACCAAACGTCCTCCCTCCAGCGATTCCCGCAACACGCCCAGCAACGTCCGTTCGACAACGGCCTCAAGACCTCGGAATGGCCCCAATTCGGCTCGGCCTCGGCTGCCGTCTCCTCCATCATGGCTCCGAAAACGGCAGCCGTCGCCGCTGCCGCCGCCGGTGAATCCGTGACCGCACCATCTTCCCTCGACCGCTCACGAATCCCGACCGCCTCGGCCAACGGCACGGGCACGCCGCTCAGCCCCGCGCAATCGCAACGTGCCTCGCCGGCAACCTCTGCGCCGGCCATGGCAGACTCGATCGCTTCCTTGCCCGCCATGCCTTCCCGTTCCGTTCCCGGTACGCCCGGTGCACCCCTCTCGGCCTCGGCGGCGGCAGGAGGCAACAACGGCGCCGTCTCAGGTTTCTCATCCCTTCGACGATCCGGCGGCGTGACACCTGCTTCGTCGTCGGCGGCCGCGCAGATGCAGCAGCAGCCGACGGCCGGCATCGCTGGCGGTCAGCCCTTGGAAGGATTGACGCCCGCCCAGCGGGGATACTCGAACCCGGATTTGGTAAAGGCGTTCCACAAGGGCGGACCGGTGACTGCGCCTTTCACCCAGGGTGGATTCAACCCCATGGCCGGACCTCGAGTTAGTTTGTTCCCTTTCTGGCGTTAGTCACCCTTAATGCTTATGCTCATGCTTTGCCAGCCGTACGGCCAAGCTGATCCCCTTTACGCCGGCATGGAACTCGCCAACGGCGGACCCGTTCCCACGCTCGGTAGTCAACACTTTGGCGGTCCCGCTGCCGGTCCGGCAGGGTACGATGCCTATGGCTTTGACGACGACAACTTTGGCGGATCCGGTGCGCTCTACTCCGGAAACGGGCACATGAACATGAAGTCGAAGCGGGCCGACGGCGATCGCGAATGTGAGTGATCGTTCCTGGTGGAATCACCACCGTTGCTCATGGTTTCCCGTAGACAACCGCTTCGCTGCTATGAGGTTGGAAGAGTTGCAGGGCGATATCCTCAATTTGTGCAAGGACCAGCACGGATGTCGGTACTTGCAGAAGAAGCTCGAGGAAGAGGTTCCCGAGCACAGGGATATGATCTTCCGCGAGACGTACGGACACTTCCCCGAACTCATGACCGGTACGTCCAATCTCTACCGTCCGCTTGTCCGCACCTGATAGCCGCGCAGACCCCTTTGGCAACTACCTCTGTCAAAAGCTCCTCGAATACTCGACCGACGAACAGCGAAACGTTATTTGCGAATCCGTCGCCAATGACCTCGTCGGCATCTCGCTCAACATGCACGGCACGCGAGCCGTTCAAAAGATGATTGACTTCTTGTCCAACCCGCGAAGGCCCGAGCAAATCAGGTCGATCATCTTGGCCCTGAGCTTGAACGTCGTCAGCCTGATCAAGGACTTGAACGGCAATCACGTCATTCAAAAGTGCTTGAACAGGTTGATCCCCGAGGACAACCAGTTCATCTACAATGCCGTCGCGGCCCACTGTGTCGAAGTCGCTACCCACCGACACGGCTGTTGTGTCTTGCAGCGATGCATCGACCACGCGGCCGACTCGCAACGGGTTCAGCTCGTTACTGAAATCACTTACCACGCCCTGACACTCGTCCAGGATCCGTTTGGAAACTACGTCGTTCGTGAGTAGCCTTGTCGTGTGTACGCGGTCCGCAGCTGATTGTCCCACAGAATACGTCCTCGACTTGAACGATGTCCGATTCAGCGAGCCCCTCATCAGACAGTTTGTCGGCAACGTTTGCGTCTTGTCTGTTCAAAAGTTCAGTTCCAACGTGATCGAAAAGGTGAGCCCCTACGAGCAGTCCCATGAAGTCGACTGACCCCTCGCAGTGCATCCGAGTTGCCGACCCCGAGCTGCGAAAGATTCTCGTCGGCGAATTGCTCAACCGAAGCCGGCTGGAAAAGCTCTTGCGAGATTCGTTCGCCAACTATGTCGTGCAGACCGCTTTGGACTATGCGGACCCTGCTCAGCGAATGCTGGTGAGTGCATCGTCTCCCGCTCACGCGCCTCCCGCTGACGTTGCGCAGCTCGTGGAATGCATCCGACCCATCCTCCCGATGATTCGAAACACTCCCTACGGCAAGCGAATCCAATCAAAGCTGCAGCGTGAGCAAATGGGCGGTGGTCACCACGACCCTTACTCGGGCGGAAACAGCGGAGGCGGAGGCAGCAACTACGGTCACCAGGGTGGCATGATGAGCCTCGGTGGAAACATGCACGGCAATGGATACATGGGGGGCGGCGGTCGAGGTGGATACAACAACCACTCTCACCCTCGACATCTCGGACACCACTCGATGCACCACCCTAACGCCTTGACCGAGGTCTACGGCCAGCAGGGTATGGGATACGGCGGACACGGCTACCAAAACGGAATGGGCGGCAACTACCAGATGGGCTTTGACCCGATGGCCCGAGGCCAGTTTGGCGGACAGGAACACGCTGCGTCCCACCAGTTTGGCGCCCAGGCCCAAGGCGGATTCCCTTCCAACCCTGAATCGACCTTTTCGCCTGCCGCATTCGCCGCCGTGCCCGGAAACGCCCAGGCTCAGCCCGAGAACGGCAACCTGCCCGGTATGATGCCGCTCGAAGGTGGCAACGTCGGCGGTTACCCTCAACAGGGTTACGCACCGTACATGTAAACTCTCGGCCGTAGCAAAACACACAACAAAATGTACAACAATTCGGGATCCAGGGCAACACTGCGTGTGACTTGTATTCTACCTCCAGGATTCTTCTTTAGATGGGGTATCGACTCGTGTTGTTGGGGCTGTCTGGTTAGACGTGAATGGAAGAAGCTGCGGAAAATCTTGGTGTATCGATGTGGTGTCGCGGGCGGGGAAAACGGAGTGGCAAGCAGAGCGTCGCGTGAGCGTCCGGCTGTTGCTCGCCGGTGTCGGGTATAATTCTCTTTCGTCGGGTGTCTTGATGCACCGCGTACTATGTAGTCGTAGTATATCTGTTCGGAACGATGAAAATCAATGCTCTTGGTGTGCAGTCCATGGTGAGGTGGTGGAAGACCGGAAGCAAGTTGAATACCTTCGTCACCCGTTGCTACGGAATACATGTTTCGCCGCCGCGATATGTCGGAACGTGGCGCGAACCTCTGTGTTGACGTTTTGACTGGTGGCTTCGCTTGTCGAGGCCCACCTGCATGCGGCAAGATCGGGAATGCATTGATTTGCAAACACCGCCACTCGAAGGCGAACGTCACTCGGACACGGTCAAGGAGATTTCACGAGATCGAAGACGACGGAATGCTTTCGGACGGCTCGCATGCTTTCCCCCCTCCCGTGTTCGAGACTCCCCATGCATTCCGCTGTCGTCCCAGTAACAACCCGTATGACTGGCGCTTGGGGAATCTTTCGGTCGCATTGCCCTATCACCGTTTGAGACCCTCACCCTCGCGCTCCGAAGCTGTTGTCGCTCCCAAAAGGCTTCAGGCCACTGAAAGTGCCCTAGGCACCAAAAAGCAACGTCACTCGAGAATGTGGGTGTTCAGTGTATCATCTTGGGCAGGCGCAGTCCTGATACCTAGAGTAAGCTTAAGTCAAACGTCAAAACGACAAAAAGGCGACAACAAAAATCAATCTTCCCACGTTGGGGTCGAACCAACGACCTTCGAGTGCCTTGAGTCCTTAGAGGATAACAGCTCGACGCAACTACCACTGTGCTAGTGAGAAGCTCAATGTCTGGAAAATTAAAAAGACTATATATATCTCAAAATTACAAAGGATCAGAATCCTAGTGGGATCCCTCAAACACTGTAAACCACCCGACGGTGATCTGAGCGCCTCTCAGGCCCGGGTCGACAGACATAGGCACAATGAGAAACTGTGACACATACGATCATCGCAGAATAATCTCAGCTCACAAGTCGACATTCGCTGGACTTGACTATATACACTGTTAGTCTACCCAAGATACCTCTACGCCACACAATGTGTGAAAAGAAGCCGGCCACAACTTCCCCAGGTGTCAGCGATCCTATACTGACTATGGAGGTCACTGCTCCTCAGATGGGTCTGTGATTGCTGTCAGACAGGCCTAAAAGGAAGCTCTGGGCGTGCTCTGTCTCGACCATAGTGATGTCTTGCGATTGAAGATGGGTAGCAACAGCCTTTCGAATCCAATATGCCATCTCCTGTGCGTGTTCGAAACCCCACGGACCGCCGAAGGCTAGGTGGGACGATGCGTTTTGCCAGAGCGTCACGAAAATATCATTGCTTTCTTGAACGTCCTGCCAAGCGTTGAAGGCTATAAAGTGTTTAGTATAGTGGCAGAGTACGATGGATAAGGCATAGGTGTCCAATCTGCTCGTTCGCGACACTTCTATGTCAATGCGCCAGCCATAGAAGCGGGTTTCAAGCTTGGTAAATGGGGCCTCATCCAGAGTGATCTGGGCATCCGAGGTGCTGCTCGGTCTCGGGAGAAGCCGTATGGTCTGATGTAGCGAATCGACTTGCTGGCCTCTTGAGCCTCCATCAATCGTTAACCTTCGGACTCCTGGGCCTAAGGGTCCCACCCCTCGGCTAGATGCCGACTGGATTCGGCGAGAGAGCAGACCGTTTGATGACCGACGTATGGGGATGGAACGAGAATGCTCCTGACGCCCGTGGCGCTCATTGATAACCTCTGGATGGAGTTGAGAAAGCTGCAAGATTCTTTTCCCTAACCCGGTAAAGTCCTCATCTCGTACGCTGTATTCCGCAATGATCGTGTCTTTCACTTCCTCAAGCGCCTCCTGTATTCCATTCTCGCGGGTGTGCGTCCACATCCACGTTTCGAGAGGCACGATGCAGAATTTCTCCTGATGTTCAAGTGTAATGTCCAGTCTCACAGCAAAGCGTTCGCTCAGTGACTCGACCCCGACTGTAATCCGCCAAACTCCAAAGAGGCATTCCGTAACCCCCCCAAAAGTCCTACATACCACTGCAGTTGTAAATGATTGAGTCGTCAAGGGAGGAGATGAGCCCGCCTCTCGATCGAAGGGTGGATTGAATTCCGAGAAGGAAATCGTAGGTGAAGCAGCAATCCACCAATCGGTAGGTGTGCCCATTCTGGCAAGAGACGGATCATGTAGAAGCTCTTCGTCGGTAGGACTGCGAGTCGTGTGAGACAACGGGGCACTAGAGCCGGAAGGCTCGTGCATGAGTACGTCTCCCCCAGAAGACATACTGTTAGACGTGAGACGTTTCGCAAAGGGCGTAACTGCATGCAAGAATCAAGTGGCCGGTGCTTTATATCCATTTCTCGGTGGCACTGCCTTGTTGCGAGACCTTCGCCGGACTTCCGATAGCTCAAATCAAAGGACGTATCTCAACCCCTGGTCGCTACGCTTTCCGTTGTCGACAGCGCCTGGGCCTTGCGCGTCTGCGATGGACCATCACCTCTGAAGCTTAAAACCCAGTATTCGTGTTCACGCTAACTTGCCCCAGGAAAGGGCAGACCGGATTCGAAGTTCGTGTTGACATATTCTACACCGGGCTCAAGAGTAGGCCATCGAGTAAGATTACACGGATGAGCTGCCCAATCGCAACCATGATCAGACCGTTTCCAGGGGGTTTCACCTATCTACGTCGCTCAGTTTCATTGATTGTCAGACTGCCTTCTCGGTCCAGCCCTGATGACTTCGATGACTATTCAGGTCACGCGCATGCGACTGAGTCCCGGCCGTGTTTCAGGTAGCCGATGGGTCTTCAGTGACTTCAGTCATTGTTGTGCCAGTCAGGAGCAGCCTGAGCCCGGCGACTTGAGATCGTTGGCCTATTTACGGGAGCAGTAAATACTCCCTGAATTTCCATCGTCTCGACAACTTCATAGATATAACATTATAGTTACCCTACGGCACCCAGCAAGGTGTACAAGCAGTGAACTGAACGTACGCATCCCAGATCATATGGAAACGCGGCTGTGTAACGTTTCGATGATAACTTCTCCTCTTGCTTTGGTCTTTACCTGGATATGCCGAGTTCAAAGATTCTACCTTTTGCTTCAGCTCTGATTTGGGCGGCGAGTTGGTCACGCTGACGAATTGTCATCGTCACCTCGTCAGACAGGCCTTCTCGGACCACGAAGTTCGCGATTTCTTTTTGAGCTTGCTGAAGAGCCTCTGCCAAATTGTCTCCCGCCCGAGGTTCAGTACGCATCCACGCATGGTGCGTGCATCCTACTGTCTTCTGCGACATCAAGAAGTGGATCTCGAAATGGAAACTTTCGTTAAGTCGCTCCACCATGCACCAATGCAAGGTCCAAGAAGGGCTGACCGGTCTCTCCTCTGCAGCCTCTATTATAGCTTTGGTTTCTGATGTCTTTGAGGCGAGCCCAGACATCGCACTCGTACTAAGTGCGGAGGGAATCCAGGCAGCAGAACTGATAGAAGGGGGATGTCTGACAGGATGACGCGTCGTAGCCTCTCCTACCTGAGAGCGCAGTGGCTTGTACGAAGGATCGGATGGCCACGAAGAGGCGGTCCCCGCGAGGGGCGGAGCAAAAGAAGCCTCACGTTCGGCGGCGGCGGCTGAGGGGTTAGTCAGAAAGCTGCCAGAGTCTGTGCCCCCACCCTCTGAAGCTGGTTGTGGCGCCGTGCTGGACAGTTGACTTTCAGAGGCAGTCCTCGGTAGAGGAGGACGAAACTTGCGGCCGACCGGCCCGCTTTGACTGGGGCCGTTCACCGTTGTCCATCCCGACGCGGAGCGTGGCATTGGGAAGAGATGTGATGCTAGAGCTGAAGGTGACCGAGCGTATGGCAATAGGTCACAGTTCCTACTGGCGTGAGATACAGGCCAGGCGCGCCGGGCAAGGTCGGGCTGTGATTCTTAATAAAGCTTTCAATCCAAAGTACAGTGATTCGTCCAGAATCTTCGAGTAGTCCTGGGAAAGTCCGATGCTGTGCTCCTTTCTCCTCCAAAGGGGATTTCGTGTATCAGACGCCTCTACACAGCCTCTGATAAGCCGATCGTCCGTGGCGAAGCACACCATGGTCCTCGCTTCTCAGGAGCAGTCTGTCGTCTTTTGCGATCGTGTTGTCCGAAACTCGGAGCACGCTGCCTCTCCCGTCCGGCTCTGTTCGGGTCTATGCTGTGCCACAATGACGGTCGCCGCACCGATGATCAACCTCGAGACATACCGCTATTGCAACAGATGGAACGGTGTAATCATGATGTCTATTATGTAAAACGCACGAACAATCAACGTGAATAAAGTCCATGTACTCTACTTTGTCATGGCCGACGGCATCTACGTCCGATCGACCTGTTTCCCCTTGGCGGTGCGGATCATCAACGCCTCAGAATCACTCGTCCCGCCGCCACTCGTGCTTCCCGCGCTCCCACTTCCACTGCGACTCGGTCCACCAGAAGGTGCGGTGATCGTGCTGATTGAACTTTGGTTCTGGTGCATCGCTACACTCGAGATCGGGGCTCCGCCGGGAATATTGGCGAGCTCGTCGCTCGCACTTGGGAAGAGGGGCGATAGGTGTCCCTGGTGATACGGCTGCAAGCTTCTTCGCGAATCCCTGGTGCGACGCATCGTATTTGCCGGGGAACCCGGACCACCGTACATTTGCCCAAACTCGGAGACGCTGCTCGTCCTCGAATGCGGCAAGTATCCATCCACACCCGTCGAGGGATCAAGCGGCATCGGCATCGTCAACGTGATCCTGCGTCCACTATGAGGCGCATTCCCAAACCCGACAGAGTGTCGTCCCGTGGACGACTGCATCCCGGCCGAATGCATCGAGTTCATCGATGGGGACATGGGTATCTGTGATTGCGGGAACAACATGGTCGAGCGGGATGATTTTCGGGAGATGGTTCCACCGGCTTCGGCAAAGGCGGCAGGAGGCGCCAATCCGGTCGTCTGTATCGGCGGGGGAAGAACGCGACCCGAGCCGTCGAGTCGCGCACCATCTCGGGAATCTGCGGCGAGCGCCATCGATGATTGCGATGACATGGGCTGCAAGCGCTGCGAGGTCGTTGATGGGCTTGATTCAGTCGTTGTGGTCATGTATGACGGCTGCGGTTGGGGGTACCAAGGTTCTTGAAACGTCGCAGGGTGCACCGAGCTTGTGCGACGAGTGTAATTTGGATAATACGACGGCAGGGAGGGCGCGTATACTGTGCAGGAAAATCAGGCCTGACATTGCAGCGGAAACAGAACCAGACTCACGGGAATTGTGCGACTCGTGAGTCTTCCTTTTGGCCATGTCGGGGCGTTCCTTCTCCCCCGCCACTGGTCCGCCGGTAAACATCATATCGTTCCGAGGTGCTCTACGAGGACGTCAGAGAATGCCCAAGCCCGCGGACCACAAGTACTCACGGAAGCGGATACAGCTTCTTATCCCTCCTCCGCCGAACGGCCTTCCACAACCACAACCCCAACAACCCCAACGCCAACGCTCCAACGATTCCACCCACTATCCCGCCAATCTCGCCGCCGGACAAGCCAGACTTGGCGCCCGAGGTATTTTCACTGTTTGCCGAGATGACGGTCCCCGCGGAGCTTGATGCTGACGCAGCCGTCTTTGGAAAAGTAGAAGAAGGCGTGATTTGGCTGCTGGACGATGAGGGCGAGGTCGCAGATGCGGTACTGACGGTGCTCGAAGATGCGGGAGAGGATGATATGCTCGAGGAGCTGCTTGAGGCGGAGGAGCTGCTCGCGGAGGACGCGCTTCCGCGATTCGAGGAAGCGGTTGACGACGCAGGAGCTGACGATGACGGCGCACTACTCGTCGCTCTTGAAGTCGCCGCCGAAGAAGGGCCCGTCGATGGTGAAGCTGCGGCAGACGAAGCTGACGTTGCAGGTCCAGGTTGAGATGCAGACGTTCGTCCGGGTTGCGGGGCGGACGACATTTTGTATGATGCGGAGCGATAGTGAGGCTCACTTCAACAGTGCCCGGAGCTGACGAAATGCGATGGGCTGACGGGAATTGCCCCGGATAACACCTCGAGTGGATTGAGCGATGTGCAGGGATTCCCTTGACGTCGTGCTTCCGCTTGTGTTCTGTTCTCCCTCTAACCGTCTTGACGCGATTCCCGGACCTCACAAGAGACCGAAACCTGGTATCGTTGTCGAGCTGATTATAATAGAATCGAACAGAGAGTCTTGTTCATTAGGATCGCGCAAGACGTTGAGGCTTTGGTATCGTATGGTAAATGCGAACGTGAACGGGGTCGTCGAATTGTAGTCGAACCGCCGTCCGTGTTACTTCCGAATGGCGGGCGACGTTGTAAAGAGAAAAGAACGGACAGCCGTGGACTGGCCAAGATATGGGTCGTCGTCGTTGCTGACCTGTTTGAGGGAGGAGTGTTGTTGATTTTCTCGCCGTCGTCAGCTGTACTGTATGTCCAAGAAATAGTCATCCTTGCGAGAAATGAGGCTGTGGCTCGGGGGAAAAGGAGAAAACAAACATCGGATACAGTTCGGCGACTTCCCGGCGTCGGCGCAATGTCCGTCTGATTAACGTTTGACCATACATGGGATTCAATAGGTGGATTCATAGTGCTATACCCAAAGACATCGCGACCATCCTAAGCCATAGGCAAGGCCTGTCCATTGACTGGCAGAATACCATCCCAGATCCGGCTTGAGCAGCCACGGGCGACTCATGCGGCCTCTTCCAGACACCAGCGCGATAAGGCCCATCCCACCAAATACATTCCTACTATACCAAACGTAGATGACATCGCCATACGATCTTCGACGCTGCAAATCTTGGCACTTGGAAAGAATGCTCGGCTATAGGCTACCTATGGGACCTACTTGCATTTCATGCGTTTCAGCCCCACCCCTCGGCCACAAAAGTGTTACCAGCCTTCCACCATTCGTGCCGGCCCGTAATAGGTCCGAAAGATTAGATCACGTATGGTACCCTGATAGCACGGATGTGCCTGTCTCTGCGTCGGCGTCCTACTCCTTCCATCCCAGCTTCCATCCCGAGATTCCCTTGCGAGGAATCACAGGCACGATTGACTGCGATGATACGGTTCTTTCAGCTGTTCTTCCGTACATATATCCGACAGCAGAAGCCGAGGCTCCTCATGCCAGCGTCATGTAAGACGAGTCTCACATCATCCATGTGTGTCCTGGAGACTGGAGTTCGGCAAGAGATCCCGACCTAGCCTGTGCTCCAGTCCGGAACCTCTTCGAAGCTATGCAACCGGAACCATTCTTCGGAGCGCCAGACGAACCGCCCCGGACGACGCTAGATATGAATACGATCCTTTCCGACGGACGACGAGACGATCGGCCTGCACGAATAAAATCCAGCTACACATAATACACATCTGGTACCCAATCCCAGCCCACGGAGACACCATGACCGCGACATAGAATCCGACAAACCGCATCAGCTTTTCCAGATACTGCTGCCCTGCTCGGCGCTCTCCCCTTCTTTGCCACGACGACCGAGGGAAAAGAAACGATAAGGCTTCTTCCCGGCCCCGTCGATTTCTTCTTGCTCGACGACCGCATGCTCCCAGGCATACTTCGCATTGTGTTCGGCAGAGATGGATCGACCGACGGCACCTCCTTCGGTAGGTTGAAAGGGCGAAGCAGCAGCAAACGGTGTTTCTGTACGTCCTTGAAGATTACCCCACTTTCCCAACGAGCTCCACCGAAGCGTCTTTTTCTCGGCCGCAGAGGGCGCAAACGCGTTCGAGTAGCCCGGGTTGGGCAACGGCAAGCTTTCATTTGAAGTCGTCTGAGCCAAGGGGAAGCCGAGGGTGCTGTGTCGATCCTTGCCGACAGCGTAGCCGGAAAAGGGTGAAGAGGCGTCGAGCGCATTCAACTTGGAAGAAGAGCACCATCGTCGGGGACCATCATTGCGATCATCAGCCATGTCTTGGATAGCCCGTGAAAGCTTTCCCGGGTCGATAGCAGGGGAGCTTTGAGCTTCTTCGGGCGACGGGTCCTGGTTGATCGCCGGCGGATGCTCATACGCAGGGGATACTGCCTTTGGCGTCGGCAAGGTCCACTTGTCTTCACCGATCTTGCTCTCTGTCGCCTCCTGCGCATACTCGGCGTTCAGATTATCCCACGGATCATCCAGGTCGAGCTTGCTTTGCGACGGCGTTTGATCACCTTCGAGTGAGCGGAACAATTCTTGGGGCAACAGATTGGCGGTAAAGGATGACGACATGTTGCCGAGTGGCGATCCCGTATCCTCGAGCTCGCAATCGGCTTCGGCTGGTGCAGCCAAAGGCCCAAACCCCTCGAATCCCGTAATGTCACGAAAGGCCGGAGCTGGAAGCGATCCCGATGTCGAGTTTCGGTACTGCGTGGAATCTCGCAAGATTGACGCGGTAGCTTGAGTGGATTGTAGTTGCGGCTGGCTTGCCGGATATTGGTACAGTTGTTGATATGGATCGCGAAAGTTGTTGGCAAAGGGCGCCGGCACGGAAGCCGGAAGTCGGTGTTGAGGGAACTGAGTGACATCCGGTGTGACCGGATTCGAGCCTCGGCCTCCAGTCTCCTCATGCTCTTCCCGATTATAGCCTTGTGTGGGACCTTGAGGGCTGTGATCGATAAGCGACTGAAGGGCATCGACCGCTTCTGCCACTTGCGCAGCCAGTTCTGCGTTGAGTTGCACATCTTCCGTTACCGCTTCTTCCAGCTCGCCGATCTCCCGCTGACAGTCTTCCATCTCCTGTCGCACGGTTCTGTCGTGTTCGTGCGTTTCGGTTCGATGCGTCTGGATGGTCGACTGGGAATCCTCCATCTCGTGCTTGAACCCTGCAATTTCGCTTTTCATTTTTTCTATTCTTCCCAGAATGGCATCTCGTATCGATTCGACGGACTTGAGCTTCTTCTCGGCTTCCCGTCGGGCACCTTCCGCCTGTCTCTTGTTTTCTTCCAGACCCCGCATCTTGACTTTTAGATCCACCCGATCCGCATCTTCGTCCTTTTTCTTTTTCCGAAGATCATCCACGGACCCTTGAAGCTGTGCTTGTGCATGAGCAATGCCTTCGTTGAACGAGACGAGCTGCTGTCGAAGCTCGGCCACGGAAGCTTGAGCAGCCGTCAGCGAGGATGTCATTTCGCGAATGAGTTGTGAATCTTGGTCCACAGCCTTGACGGGCGTTTCCTCTTGCTGTTGCGCGATCGATTCCAAATGGGTTGATTTCTGAACGGCCGGCTTTGCTTTTGGTAGAGCTTCACGATTGTGCAAAGGCAGAGATGCATCGGGTCGTAACGGCGGCGGCGAGTCGGATCGGGAAGGCGTAATAATGGTCTTGATTGATGGCATGATGGCGTTGGCTGCGGGACTGGCTTAGCAAAGACTAGGCAGAACGCTACTTGACTCACCTTCAGAGTCGGCGTCCTCCTTCGGGAGCGCTAGCACACTGAGCAGACCCGCTTCTGCTCCACCTACTCGCCGTCCAGCCAAACCGATGACTTCCTTGCCTATCCCCATACCGCTCTTGCCCAGCAACCGCTTCTTCTTGTTTGCTTCTTCCCCCATCGACATGATCCATCGAAAAAGCTGCTCCGCTCGTTTCGAGTCGAGCAAAGGCACATTGACGGCAATCGCTCCCATGGACCACCAACGTCCAAACGCACCGATGAACCAGACACCAGCGACCGTCGGATCGCGCGCCCCGTCTAGATTCATCAGGCTATGTGAATCACGGTCGTACGCGGGACCGTTGTCATCAGCTTCACTGTTCATGCCGGAAGACACGTTGCCAACGGAAAGATGGGATTTGGAAGGCGTTGGCGGGACAGTCTTAATGGACGCTCGACGACTGAGACTCGAGGAGTGAGATCGACTGTGACCGTGAGAGGACTTGGGCATGATGGCGACCAGGGAGAAAAGAACGAGATTGCGGAACTTGTAAGCAGGTGTTCGTAGGTGAATTGAGACGTGGTTTGAAAAGCGAAAGGGCATCAGAGCCGGCGTCTCGCTCGAGTTGCCATGTCCAGCGAGTTCCTGCGAATCTCCGGACCCATCCTTGCTTTCCTCACTGCCGTCTTCCACGGAACCTCCTGAACGTTTTGGCTGGGAACGAGTTGGCGGGGCGGGTGAGTAAAGATCTTGTACGTGTTTCCGAAAGGATTCCTCGGCCAGATATTTCCGAAACGAAGCTTCATCCGGGTTTGAGAATAGAGCTGACCAGACTAGTTAGACCCGGTCAATGTCCCCGCTTTGAATACTCACCCAAGACGCATGCACCAATGAAAAACAACGACCACGTGATGAACCGCATTACATCCAAGTTTCTTACGCTCGTAAGCCATGTCGGTACGTGTGAATGTTGCCCAAAAGCTGCTGCAACGGCCGGAAGGCCACCGGCAACAACGTCTTTCAGATCGTTCGACATGACAGCTTTACAGGAGATCAGTCTGCGTAGCGATGATTGCTAGATTCTGGACTCACCAGGCATAGACTTGTCCAATGATTCTCGCTTCAAAATGTCGCGGTGTGAAGAACGGCCAGTCTTCTCTGGTTCCGCTGGAGCCGACGATGCGCGTTGAGTAACTGAGGTAGCAACACTGGCGATGCTGCTCAACTTGGCGTTGATGTTTGATATAAAAGCCTCGACAGGGCTCCCGTCCGTCACTGGCACGACCCACTTTTCTTCCGAGGGCACTGGCGCTTCTTGTAGTCCGACTGGGTCCGTCCGGAAACGTCCAGCAGGTGTCGTCAAGGTAGCTTTTGAGTGCGGGGAGACGCCTAGAGACAGCCAAGGTGTTGAAGAGGCGGCAAAGAGCGTGCTTCCGAGTGCGATGAGGAGTACGAGAAACCAGTACAGGCGGTCCGACTTGAGCGCCTTGTTGTCACACGTCGAGATCCGATTACTGGGCGCACTAGCCCTTTGAGAATCGTTGCCTTTCGGGCTGGGGATAACGTCTTCGGTATCGAGACGCCCTTCCTGCTTGGACGAAAGACCCCGAGGGGCGGGGACGTTGGCGTTGGCGTTGGGAATCGTAATGTTTGGAAAACGCTAACTGGAGTACGACTTTGCGGTTCAAATTGAAAGTGTTGTGGTGACGCCTGTATTTTCGCTGGATGCATCAACGGCGATTACTTGGTGGGTCCCAGTTGCGATCCCGACGTTCTGGGCGTCCGAGGCGAGATCGACCGAAAGACGTTAACGAATGGCAAGTCGTAAATCGCTCCGCCGGAATAAAGGTGACCAAGCTGCAATCGAGCTTGACGCACACTTGCCAGTCAGGAATCCAGGGGTCCAAGGGGTATCGGTGTCGTCGACAAAGTACAACAGCACGCCTTGGGGCGTCTGTTCTGCTCAACCTTGCTGTTGAAAGGGAAACGCACAGGTGGAATGTGACGGAAACCGCCAAATCGCTAGCATGTCATAGCAAGCTGAGACTATTTTCAGCTGGAGAAGCTTTGGGCTCGGATCCGGCTTACGTTAGCGGATCTAGCGCACGGCACTTCGCGCTTTGCGATACCCTTCAGTATTCAGACCCGTTATCCTTCTCCTCAGCCCCGGAATGCGGTGCCTTTCTAACTGATCCAGCATCCACTGAAGACTTCTATCAGCAAAACCGACAAGTCCTCTAGTAAGGCCCAGTGATTGTTCATCTCGCAAGCCTATACATGCAATAGCCCTCGACGATTCATGATATACAACTTTTTCTTCTACCACTCGTACGCCCTCGTCCGTTTACTTCGCGGTAGAAATCGTCTTCCACCCCTTGAACTTCAGGTCAACACCCTATTGATACAGAGAGATCATCAACACGAGATCATGAACCGATGAAGCTAACAACTCACCCAAGGAGGGTTGCAGAATCGCTTTTGCTTGTCTCCATCGGCGAGGTGGTTGAGCGCCTCGATGTCCTCCTTGGACAGATCGATTATGTTCAGATTCGAGGCGATCCGTTTCGGGTTGACCGACTTGGGAAGAACTAGAGAGTGATGCGGGTCAGTCTTGTCGCAGGAGACGTAAGAGACGTGCGACTTACCGACAATGTCTCGGTTGACAAGGTAGGACAGCAGGATGGTACCGGGTTCCACGCCGTTCTTCTGGGCGATTTGCACGACGGCATCTTCCTTCATCAAAGGCGATCCTGAAGATCCCAAAGGAGAGTAGGCTTCGAACACGATTCTGTGGCGAAGGAATGAGTGAAGAGACTCCCGTGCCGTCTTTTCAGACATACCCCTTAGACTTGCAGTAGTCGGCGAGCTCTATCTCTGGGTTGAGACAGTGAATCTCGCACTGGTTGGCTGCTGGGACGATCTTGGCGTGCTTGAGCAACTCCTCTAGGTACGGCTTTGAGCAGTTGCTGACACCGATCTATGGGTACTGATCAGTACAGCTCTGCAATCGAGTATCGAAATGCGACTTACAGCCTTCACCTTGCCAGTTTCGACCAGCTTCTCCATCTCCTTCCAGGTCTGCAAATACGACCATTCTTCGTCCAAGTCTCGCGCACCGTTTTCTCGAGTGGGAACGAGAGGGTGCTACATTAAAAGGTTTTAGGACATGCGCTCCCGCCAAGACATGGACATCACTTACGTTCTTGTTCTCGCCGTTCAAAGGGATGGGCCAGTGCATCAGGTACAGGTCGAGGTAATCCGTACCCAACTTGTCGAGGGATTCCTGCAGACCCTTTTCGGGCGTTCGGTGGAACGTGCTCCAGAGCTTGGAGACGATGAAGATCTCGGATCGGGGCACGCCAGAAGCCTTGATGCCCTCTCCGACCTCGTTTTCGTTACCGTATGCCCAGGCGCAGTCGATGTGTCGGTAGCCGGCCTTGAGGGCGGCTTCGACAGCTTTCGCGACTTCACCCGGGGCGGCTACAAGGACGATACGTCAGATTCGGAGATTTGGTACGTTCAGTGAATACTCACCTTGCCATGTACCGAGGCCGACGGTGGGGATCTCGGCGCCGGTGTTCAGCTTCAGAGTCTTGGAGAAAGGCATGTTGCGTTAACGGGTGAAGGAAAGGGTTCGGATGTCGAAGGCTCGAAGCAAGCTGGATAGAAAGGTCGACTCGCCGTGGATGGAGATCGATGTCTGCGGGACGTTTGCGGGAACGTTGGCTATCAGATTATATAGACACGATCTGAACCCAACAGAGCTTCCAACAAAACGACGTTCACCTGGAAATCTCGCTTTCCCGGACCGGAGAAGCCGCCCGCACCGTCCTTAACCGAATTGTTTGGTAGGATGACGTGTCTTTGACATTGAGGCGAGAATGACCTTCTTCCAACAACTGTTACAATGAAAACCCAAACATATCACCTATCGTACAGCCCGGTTCGTCAAAGGCTTCCCAATCTCACTGCGCCAATGCTTCGCCCGCTCAAACCCGTTTTCCGCATTCTGGACTGCTCGAGAACGGTGCAATCAGCGCCGACGAAGCTGCTCGGGCGACACAGCAGCACTTACAGTCCATGATAGCCTGACGTGCTTCGTCTGTCGACGTCGTCACGAAAGGTCCATACTGCGCCCGAATTGGTCAGGGTGGGTCGCTGTTGGACGCGCCTAGCTCACCTGTACTACTCGCTGCTGCAAGGGCTCCCCAGCGATCAAGACACCCCGAGTCAATCCATCTTCAGCGGCTTGGAGCCACACACCGTCCTCCCCTTCGCCTGCTGACAGGACGACTGTATGATATGCCTTGTGCACATCAGGCTGGTCTCCAACAATGAGACCGCCTGACAGGACTGTGTTGTGTCTCGCGATCAGCAACTGAATTTTTGCCTCCAGCGTCAAAGCGGAACATACGGTATAAGAAGCTGGTCCAGCCCTTTGGTAGGGGCTGGAACACCTTGGCGCCCTTCCCTTTGAGCTTGAAGTCGAGATACCAGCAACCTCCTACGGGTCGGACCGGTCCCTGCAGGGCAGAATGCTTAAGTGACATACCCAGCCATCAAGCGAAATGACTCACTTTCTCTCCGTGTGATTCTCCCGAGATCACGGTAATCTCGACATCCTCTGACGGACGGACAGTGCAGATACTAGCAACCAGACTCTTAGTTAAATCCACTATCGCAAGACCCATGGGACACTTACTCCTTCGCGAGCATCTCTTGATACAGCGGGTCGATGCCTTTGTCCTTCGCTGGCAAATCGATCCAGAGTTGCAGTCCCATCGGATCAGGCTTGCCCTCTTCGTGGAGCGGCATCTGAAAGCGACTAAGGATGAGTGGACCCCATGGATGGTAGGTTGCAAACAGATCACTTACTTCTGCATGCATGATGCCTTTTCCTGCGACCATCCATTGGAGGTCTCCGGGACCGATACTAGGTGACACGAATGGAGCGTGAGGCGTTGGTTCGTGTGCTTTGGCAAGGGACTCACGTTCCAGCATGGCCTGCAAAGTCTTCGTGTTGGACCTTGCCTTCAAGCATATATGTGACCGTCGCTATAGCAGACTCGTCAGCGATGCGTAGGGGAGCCAATGACGAACGAAACGTACATTGCCCTCGATGAGGGTGATCTGCGAAGCCCGCGCCTTTGCCAATGCTATTGCTTTCGCGATGAGACAATGGACCTTGCCCGCGAGATTAAGAAGACTCACGTGAAGTGATCCAACATCAGGAAGGGTGCTGATGGAAAGCCACAATGGTCAGGCAGGAGCTGACAGTCGTATTCGATGCAAGACTTACTGAGATTCCTCAAGGCTGGCGAGCCGATACTTCGGCGAACTTTGGCACCTACTCCTTCGCTCTGCTCAATCTGGTACAGCAATGACGGGTATATCAGTTAAACTGTTGACCAAGGTAAAGCAATCTCTTACAGCAAGAACAGACTTGACGGCTTTCCTTGAAGTTTGGGTGGACATGGTTGTAAACTGATTTGTTATCTGACGGAGTGTTGAATGCGATGTAGCTCTTCTGAAAGATGTAGTGCTCATTCGATAGCCATGAAGAGACGGCCTGTTGAACCTGTCGTCTATATAGATGACAACAGGGAACAGCTAGATGGCGATATGACCGATGATTCGCACATCCAAGGAGACAGGTGACTCGTGTTTCAGACTGTGAGCGCGATTACTCATTCGCGAGCGATAGGAGCGATCGATTAGTCATAAACCTCCTATTGAAACGCGGACCCCTGCTCCTTGTCACCTTCCTTGTACGTGCTCAATCTCGTATACTAGGTGCAATATAGAGAACCCTCAACCTACCCTACACTAACACATCACAAAGCGATGTCGCAACCTCTGGTTCCACCATTTACGGCTGAGACCGCACACAAGCGAGTTGCCGTTCTTTCCTGTTTCTCCATGATGATATGCTGAGGCCTATTCTCTAGGAAGGTCAAGGTAGCTCAAGATCTCTGGAGTGAGCAAATCTTCTCCTTGTCCAACCTCGTTCTTCTGGCTAAGCTCTCCCCGTGCCGCTTTTCGGCAGACACCAAAGACGCCGCTCGAGTCGCTCAAGCGTATACACCCGATTCGATTTGGAGAAACAGGGATCAGTTTTTCCAAGGCACTGATGCGATCCAGCAGTTCCTGACGAAAAAATGGGAGAGCGAACACCACTATAGGCTTAGAAAGGAGTTGTTCGCTTTCCAGGATAACAAGATGTGAGTCTGTCCCGAATACGAAAGGCTGATGAACTCGTCTCACGTCGTAACCCCCAGCGCCGTGGAATTCTGGTATGAGAACACCTTGACGCCTGACGAGTCTGGGCAGTGGTATCGGTAAGCATCACCCTTGGCGCGATAGTTGTGAGTCTCACCCAATTACCGCTAATCATGACTGCAGAACGTACGGGATCGAACACTGGACTTTTGATGAGAATGGGAAAATGAGTTCTCGACAGGTCCGTTCAGCTCGTTGAAACGTTCAAGAGGCTTATACGTCAGCCCTGTTCTGTGCGGACCAGATGTCTGGCAACACCGTAGCAATCTCGCAGGATGAACGATGGATGAAGGACATCAGCAAGATCAATGTACGTCCATACTGCCTTGTTTGCAGCTTTGCAAATTGAGACGTATCTTGCTGTCAGGACTTTGAAATCCCTCGAGGGCATTTGTGAGTGACGTTTTCTTCGATGGCGGTTCATACCATTGTAGGACGCTGTGCTAATATTCTCCGAAACATGAAAGCTCTGGATCAGCGTGATCAGCAAAATCATTGCCTTCTCGTAGTGAGGGTTGTCAGAGTCCTCAGTGCGCTTGAACATTGGGGATCCTATTCGATAATAGCAATTCTATCCCTCCAAATGCATTGTCACCCACGCAGCATTACGAGCTCCCCGCAGCCTTGTACCATGTCACCCGATTGTCATCCCCTCCACTAATGAACGACTTTCCTACCCTTGTCTGATCCGCCGCAAGTGGTTGCCAGTCAACAGCCCAGACCTGAGCGCCCGTGTTCGTGTTGCTAACGCAGGCGCGCTGCCCGACATCCCAGATACGAACGGTGGAATCGGCGCCGCTGCAGGACAGCGTTAGAGGTAATCCGGAGCTGTCCTTTTGAGACTTACCCCGAGCAGAGCAACTTGTTATCCGGACTAGCGCCGACGGAGAGGACCCAGCTCGAATGACCCTGGAGCTCAGCCACGGCTTGACTCCCCCTTCCAGCGGCACCCGCAACGCCGGCCCTGATATCGTGCAGAATTATTCTCCTATCGTCCGAGCCGGAGAACAGGTACTGAAGGAGTGTCAGCGTCTGAGGTGAAGGCAATACGCGCAAGGCTTACTTGAGAATCGGGAGACCAGCTCAGTGCGCGTACACACATAGCATGCGAGGCATGGGTCGTGATCACACTCTGCGTTTCCACGTCGATGATCGTTACGTGTCCGGTTTCCGCTGCCAGTGCCAACGATTTGCCGTCCGGGCTCTGATTGTACGAACGGTGTCACCAGCTGATGAGCATACCCTCTGAACGAAAACAGGCGACTCACGTATCTAAGCTCCATACCAAACTTTCCTCGACCTGTCTCTATCACCTTGACCAACTTGCCCAAACTGTCCGACGTCTTGTCATCTAGATCCTCATCATCCTGTGCGGGAGAAGAACCATCCTCGAGGTCGACCTCTGCCAAGTCGGCGACGTCTTTCAGATCCGTGTAGAATCCAACTTTTGCTGATTGGCCGGTGCATGCCCAAGATCGGCCGTCCGGGTGCATAGCTACGGCCCACGCCGGGAGGACTGGAAGGTACTGCTTGTCAGCCGCGGTCTCACGTAGCACTTGCTGTTGCTAACCGGTGCCCTCTTCCGTCTGCTCCTTGTACGTTGCCTTTTTCGCAACAGCCTTCCCCCTTCCTAGATCCGACATATAGACGGTCCCTTCAATCGACGAAGTAATCGCTTTCGTGCCAGCCGCATCGGTTGAGAGGGAAACAACTCCGAGCTTGTGGGCCTTGATGTAATGCTTCGGGGTCAAGGGGTTCACGTTATCCCTGGAACCTACGAATGAGCGATGATGAAGGGATTAGGCGCAGCGAGACGCACCAGATCCGGATACCACCGTCGGCCGAGGCGGATATGATATCATTTTGAGCAGTCCAATTCAGCTTCCATACCGAGTCGTTGTGACCTGCGGGATGGCGAGCAATGAGCGATACTTTGCTAAGGGTAGATGATTAGACTTGCCGGCAGACGTTTGAGCTTGCAGGAATTGCATCGACTTGAGCAGGCCATCTCAGCTCTCACGCGACGAGCGTATGGGGATGCACTTACCATTTTGGGTGCTGTGATCACGACCGAAACGACAGCGCTGCTTCTGTGACCGTAGAGTACCGCGTCGTCTTGGGCAAAAGCCGATATGGTCAATATGCATCGAAGTCGCTGAGAATGACGATCACCTGAACGAAGGTGCGCCCACGAATCGATCACCTTGACGCAGTACCATCATTAGCCTTCCTGTTCTCCTGAATTCAAACGTCAGGACAGTATCTGGTGAACAACCTCTCCATTCTCCGCACTCTTCTCCGCCCTCAAAAATGGCTGAACAGCAGGTGCAGCTGACCGACCTCAACTTCTCGCAGCTGCAAGAGGTAAAACGTCAGCTAGACGAGGTGAGTCTGCCGATGGAATGCTTCATCGCTACCGATTCCCTGACTTTACGTCCTTCTGGTCGCCAACAGGAAGTCGAGCACTTGACGACATCGTTCGGACAGCTCAAGCAGGCCCAAGCAAAGTACAGGTCATGTGTGAACGATATTGAAGAGGTGAAGCCAACCACGGCAGGTGAGTGCTGTCTGGAAATTAGGAGAACTAAAAAGCCATGCTGACGACCGGTTTTGCGCGAATAGGAAACCCGTTGCTGGTACCCCTAACATCATCGTTATACGTGCCGGGCAAGATTTCGGACCCAGAACACGTCGTGATAGATATCGGAACAGGATACTACGTCAAAAAGGCAAGTTCGCCCTTACGCATCCTCCCTAGTCTCCACTGCTTTCAGATAAACCAGTCCTGACCCCTCTTCTCCCCGTCTTACAGTCACGCAAAGACGCAATCGAATACTACGCCGACAAGGTGACTTACGTCCAGAAGAATCTGGAGAAATTGCAGGAGACAATAGAGCGGAAACAGGACAACTTGCAGAGTTGTGTGAGCGTGATGCAGCTGAAGATGCAGGAGGAGCGACAGGCGGAGCAGGCGCAGACGGCGTAATAGGTTGAAAGGGCTGATGGATTGGTGCGGTGGCTTTGAGGAAGTCGCTCACCGGTACTATGTGGGATTGCTAGCGGTATCATTGAACGACGGACTGTTCTGTATCTTTTGGGCCATGTATATACGTATGAACGACTGGAACAACCTCCACGTCAAGCTATACTGCCGTGTCGCGATAGGATGCGGAGCTACATGTCGAGGAACCCCAGTATGTCTATAGGAATAGACTGCTATCTCCGAATTTGTCTCCGACCACAGACCTGCGCGAGCACACGGCAGACCTGGTGAAATGCGAACGAGGCAAACTGAATACTGCACGTTAGCAACACTCGTATGCGTGAACGACAAAACACTCGTGCTCACCCCAACGCGGAATCCTGGAGGAGCCCCGGCAGGCACGAACCAACAATTCAAGCAGAACAGCATCACGACCATTTCAACCAACAAGTACTTGGGCGCAATCTGTTCCACCGTCAACTTGAAGAAAGGAACCGACTTGACCACCCAGACAACGTGCCACAGAGCCCAAAAGCTCATCATGTTGGCGAGGCGGGCTTCGAGCGAGACGTGATCCCTGCTGAGGCGCATCAAGGACGGATCCTTCTTTTTGGCGGACTGGCTGAACGGGTACATCAGTGCTGCTGGTCCGCGCGTTATCTTGTAACTGCCGTATAGTCCCATGAAACCTGCAATCACGACAGGATGGATGAGTGACCGGACGAGCTGAAGGTCGCAGTTTGATACTTGCATTGAAGGATGTAGGCGGTCTGAACGTGCCTCATCCCCCCAGCGCTTATATTGGGCGCAGAGTACACGAGCTCAAGTCTCGGTCTTCGGGACGTAGGTAGGGGACTTACAACATGAACACCATACCGCCGATGAAGCCTCCTATCTGTAGAAGCACAAGCGGAACTATTAAACATTCGGACCACACTTACGACGCTTCGACATACCATCCATATCACAGGCCATCCCATGTCAAAGGCTACACTCTCCAAAATCTCGAACAGGTCAGGCAAATACATAGCAAACTATGGGGAAGTGTCAGGGTTGTCTTGGATTGATGGTGCATCGACGCCTGAAACTTACTAGCTCTATTACATGATAGAACGGCCCACCATAACCATAAACCATCTCGGGTGTTACGATCGCCCCTTGCCATAGACTCGAAAGCGCTTGATCCGCGAAAAGCAGCGGTTCCCACGAGATCGGCTGTCTCCCTGGACCAAAATCGAAAGTGGTGAAGAGAATCAACCAGTATGGCCATAACGCGCTGAAGTTGCTCGGGATCCCGAAGAGAGCGTCGCACAAGAGTCCGAGCGAGTATATGATGTGAATGCGGAGATCATGTTGCAATACCTCCGGCGAGGGATTGTTCCGCCCTAACGCTCCCCAATATGCGCCTTGACATAAAACGTATACTGCAAAGAGCTTTGATAGGTAGAGAGCGAGGGTTTTGTAGAAGAAGCTGGTGCATCGTTGCTGCTTGTCAGCGTACACTTCCTGCTGATGCTGCGTTGAACGCAGCGACACTCACTTCACAATGAAGAGGACAGCGGAGATCTGAAGAAATCGCCATCCAGCTTCGCCTGGAATGCCATAAGGGGACAGACAATGGCATAGTAGGAGACTGAAGTGCCCCAACTAGGGCAAGATGGAGGGTCAGTACCTCGGACTGTCGAGCTTCGGCGACACAATCACCGCATGCAGCCTTACGATCTGATCCAATACCCTAGCAATGTATTGCGTTTCCTGAATGACTCATTATTAGCGAAACGATGCCGAGGTGACGCAGGATCTACAGGCGCCAGTCTACGATCGTGAGGGATGCCTCCCTGTCGAAAGATGAATTCATCTCAGCTTCATCCTAAAACGCACCGGCTGGAGGGGACTGACGCCGCCAAATATGCTGTCCACGAATCCGAATATCCAATACAGCAAGTCTGAGATCCAGTTGCCAACCATTCCGGGTGGTTGTGGGCGAGGAGTCCCCCTGCGGTGTATCCCCTTTGATCTGGCTGAGGCCATTGTAGTGAGAGTGTCTGCTGGCCGCACCCGGCGCTGGCTTTGGTTTGAGTGCTGACTGCGACGTGAAGGCCAGGATCCGATCAATAGGACTCGCAAATGCTCGCCTTTATAACGCAAAGGTGCCCAGAGGTTTCTCGCGAAGTGAAAGTCTTAACTTTCCCTTCTCCCCTTCTCACGCAAATCCTTCCCTTTCATACTCGCCGCCCCGAGTCGAAAGCGTTCAAAGGGGTTCGGTGAATTCCCGTCTGCAGAAGAGCATGTTTTCCGCGCCAACCATCTTTAATACCAAGCATTCATACCTCTGAGTGATGCTCGACGGAGACATCTCAGTCACGGCGGGTCCGGGCAGATGGCAGAGATGTAGAAGGCATCAAAGCATAGGTCGAATTTGAGGACGCCGGTGGCAAACTTAGACGGTACTAACCGGGTTACTCAAGCGCGATCGCCGACAAGTCGTCAGAATCAAACAGAAATGTGAGACAAGGTTGAATGCAGTTGAAGGAGCTGTTGAAGGGTATACAGCATCTGTGGATGTCAAGCTCCTTGCGGCATTATCGTCCATTCGAGATAGGGAACCCGGAGCTGTTATCGCCCTTCCGGCCCCATCCGCGGCGCTGGGAAAGAAAGGGTCCGACATGATGCCCGTTGCAGATCCAGTTTCCGACAACGTGATTTTGGAAGAAGCTGGAGAGGATCCCGACCAATGGCCCGAGTTCCGTGGGACTCGTTGCCACGGGAAACAGAGAGAAGTCGAATGGGGACCCGGCGTGAGGAGTGAAGAGGAAGATTATCTGGCAAAGCTCGGTAAATTTTTAGCATCGACAGGGGAACTATCGCTGAAATTATTGTCAATTTGCAGAGAGCAAATTGGCTAGTGTGAAGACCCGTGAGCGCGCTGCAGAGGATGCCTCGCACCGAGAACAAGTAAGGGAGGACTTGTTCGACGCCTCAGTCTCCCTGGCCTCCTCCCCGTCCGAGTGCGGCTATCTGAGCGATCACCTCGAAGACTCGGAAGACGAACTCGAGGAAGAGGAGGCCGAAGAAACAGCTGTGAAACCAATAGAAGCCGATAATCCTGGGCTTCCGCTACTCTGGGATCAACCGCCGGTCGAGGTCGAGGACGAAGAAGGAAAGGAGGAAAAGCTGAACGTCCAGCCGACGGAGAACCGGTCACTCCCCGTCACGCCGGATCGTTCGAGAAGTCTCGTCATCCGGTCGTCGGAACGCCCCGGCCTTACCTCGAATGACAGCAAAGTCCGGTTCTTCGGTCGAGTCCGCGTGACATCAGGTCGACGTGCCGTCTCGTCGCAATACCGAGCTCGCTCACCACGCATCACCACACCTCCCGTCGCAAAATCCGTCTCCTCGTCCATCGCGTCATCGGTCACCATGTCACTTCGCGGCACTCCGACAAGCTCTTGGCTGTTCCCATCCATGACGCCGCTCGGTACACCGTCGGAAGCACCTGGGAAAGACTACTTTTCATACGTCTCACCGACATCCTCGATGCGAAGAAGCGGAACAATGACACCGCGGGATCCCGAGGTCGAGGAAGTGGCCGCGCGCGCCGCTCGCGCTAGGGCCTTGACCTGGGCACCAAACAGACGGACGTCTTCGTCAGACGCGCGCGATAGGAGAAGAGGGACTAGTATGAACGGGCATATTATGTTGAAGACCGAGGACGGGGTGATATGGGGCAGTTGGAAGACGCGATTGACGACCATGAAGTGGTGGACATGGAAAATAAGACGCGTATGGTATGCCATCCAAAAGTTTTGGTGTCACGCCGATGACGCCGACGACGATGACGAAGAGCGAAGAATGTTTGTACATGAATAGATGCGATATCGTTGTATCAGGCCATCTAGTTGTATTCATGCACATGCTGTATTAACGCGCCCCTACACATCGGACGAGACCTTGTAATCGCCGACAACATCATTCCAAAGTTCCCTGCAGTTGACTCTGCTTCCCAGCTTGGCGCAGAGCAAGAAGCTCCCGCTCAATTTTCGGTTCAAGCTGTATGTTTCGTTGGGCGGGGGTGTCAGACGGTATTTGAGCATTGTCGGTATCAGCTTTTTTACTTCATCCGTTACGGATTGGCGTGAAAAGTCGTAGGTCGCCTCTGTGAATGGCACCGCGAGAAGCTCCATGGAACGTAAGTGCGCCTCGAGCATGGCCTGTAGCGACGCGACTTAGCGGAAAACAGGGACAGTCACGGCCAGATGCTCACCTCATTCTCTTCCCCCGTCAGGTATCCCACCTTGAGCGAATACTCCCTCATTGCCTCGCGATCATTATCGATGACCGACTTTAACAGTCGATACCACTTGTCCATGAATTCGACCGAGTACTCTCTCGTCGCGCCAAAGTCGATGAGTTGCAGCTAAGGAGAACGTCAAACAGTGTTCCACTTGCTGCCGACGGACGTCATACCTTTTGTGTCTTGTCATTCCACAAAAAGTTTGCCCAATTTGGATCGGTCTGCATCAGGCGATACCTGAACAACTCCAAGAGGCACAGCCGCAGCACCGCCGTTCCGACCTGTCCAGAGAGTCAACATCTCGTGCTAAAAGCCCAGGCAACTAGAACTCACCTTGTCCCTCAACTCCTGACTGAACCCCTTGATCTCCGACAACGGCCGACCCGACATCAACTCGGTCGTCAACACCCTCCGCGTTGATAGTTCGTCCACGACCTCTGGCACCTCGAAAAACGACTCGTTCTTCAAAAACTGTTTCATCCGTCTCCCATTCTCCGCCTCTTTCTCGTAATTACACTCATCCGCCAATTCTCCACGGAAGACCTTGACGGTATTGTTCAAAAACAGTCCCTTGGGTAGGACGGCTGATCCCCGGAGGAGTAGCGACAGATTGTTCAGGTCGGACGAGATGGAATCTTCTACGCCGGGGAACTGGACCTTGACGGCGACGTGTTTGCCGTTGTTGGCGAGGGTGGCGGCGTGAACTTGGCCGATGGACGCTGCCGCCATGGGTACGCGCGGAAAGGAGGAGAAGGCGGATTCCCAGTCGTTGCCTAGTTCCGCACGAAGGACACGCTATCAAGGACAATCAGCTCGTGGGGACGATTCCGCAGAGGACGACTGACCTCCAGTTGCCAATCGGGCATGTAATCCGCATTCGCTTGAACCTGCTGCAGAACCTTCTCTAGCTGCTCAGGAAGCATGTTGGTATCTGCCGATTCAATCAGCCTTCTCACAGTCGATTACAGAACCTTGCAGGACATACCTTGTATACTCATAAACTGGCCCAACTTTAACGCCGCCCCACGCATCTTGCTCAACTTATCCACCAGCCTCCTCACATTCGCTTCGCTCATGAACACGCTTCCCTGACTCGATTGGCCCGTAGATCTGCGCAAGACCTCGCCTGCGGCGCCGAGAGACATTCCCGCGACAAGCGCTACGAGGACAGACATCAGTCGTTTTGCTGAACGGGTCGTGAGAAAGAGCCTGCTTACACCCGTAGTGGAAGATTCGACCGATCCGTGAGCTCGGGACGGTGCTTGGGCGGAGGGTGACTTGCGGCTTTCCGAGAGAAGGTCAGGGTGAGATACGCCCCTAGGGGTCCAGGAGAGATCAGGAACGTACAGGTCGTTGCTCAACGTCGTCTAGTTCTTCACTCTGTACTCCTGTTGACGCTGAAGCCGCTGTTGCCTCTGTCTTCAGTTCCGCGGTTGGCTCTCCTATTCTCGTGTCCGACGTGACTTCCGGTGTAATGGTCTCAGATACGGCGGAAGATGTTGCTCCTTCGCTTGCTGCCGGTTTCACGTCGCTTTGAAGGTGGTTCAGAGTTAACTGTCTTATCGGTGTTGTTTGCTGTGGCACCGTCCGAGGAGCCTCGACGATGAGAGAATGCGGCGGGGCGTCCGATGTCGTTGATCGTTCCACCTTGGAATCGACAGACACGTCTTTCACAGAGCCGGACTGCGTCATCGTTGATGCGGCCGATCCCGTTGTCGTTTGGGCTGGTTGCTCCGTAGGCTTGGGAGGGGCTTCAGGTAGCGTTTCAGACGCTGCATGCATGTCCGCAACGTCTTTGTCGGCATTCGTCTCTTCCAGACGCTCGCGCAGACTGTCCGCTACCCGTTCCCCTTCGTTCTTCACACCCCCAGAGCTCGGCACCGCCTCTGTCCGCACCGCATCCTCCACGACCGATCCACCCCCCGTCCCGGCCGTTGGCTTCTCCACCCAATACCCTGGAATACCACCGACGGGCACGCGAAACGTCGGTTCCCTACCTTGAACGACGGTTGGCACTGCGTGGTTCTGTTCGAGCTGGATCCTCGCGGCGCGTTGGCCGACTCGGAGGAGTGCTCGGAGCATGGTGGGCTTGTCGACTGTACTCGGACGGTATACAAGGGATTTGGAGGATGAGGATGTGAAGACATTGGTAGTCGTCTTCAGAAATCAAAGGTGGATGGTGATCGATCGGCAGTCGGGTTATTATTAGCGCGACGGTATAGGGGAAACGTTTCAGCTCGCATGAGCGATAGATGATCCATGACCGATGCCGCTTCATGGATATACTACCAAGTTCGGCATGCTCAACAACTATGGGTATATACATGCGGCTACTCGGTTTCCTGCTTGACCTCACGCGTCTCTTCAGGCACAGTTTCCTCCTTGACCTGCGCTGCCGGTGTAACCTGCGCGGTGGGTGAATCGTGCGCCTCCTCTTTGCCCATCGTCGGCGTGACGGGCGACGCCAGCTCCCCCTCTTGCTTAACGCCCTGCTTCCCATTGAACATCTTCTTAAAACTCAACTCCTGCTTCCTCATCCTCAACCGCTCCGCCTCCTCCGTTCCCCCAGTCTTCTTCAACTTACGCCCCGCCACGAAACCCGTCAACTCGGCCGAAAACTCATCGTCCGCCTTGGCGGCCTTTTCCCGTTCCCTCGCTTTTTGCTGTTCCTCGATCGCACGCAATCGGCGGTTCGGATCGGCTTCCTGGGTCCGGATCTCGAGGAGCAGGCTGGGCACCGTCGTTTCCTCGGCCTTTGCGGGCGGGCGGAATTGTCGACGGGTCATGCCGAGGCCTTGTTGGCGTTGGGCCATGTATTCTTGCAACGTAGCAAAGATACCACTGGCTTGCGTGATATCGCCTTCCAAGTCGTTGGCGAGGGATTCGTGATACTTTAACAGCCGTTGCTCCTCGAGCACCGTGCTGAGTTCCTCGTTCCACGTCGCCTTCCACGCAGGAGCCACCAGCGAGACCTGCTGCTTCAGCTTCTCCACATGTGCCTTTGCCTCTTCCAGATTCTTGCGCATCGTGTCCATACGGTGCGGCGGCGGCAAGATCTGCCGACGGACCACATCATCCTTGACGGCATCGATTGCATCGGAAACCTCTTCCACCGCACGCACGACTTCCGACGAATCGTTTTCCAGCGCGTGCTTGCCATTATTGAGCAGCGATCGACTACCAGAGAGCTTGGTCGTCGAGATCTCACGCATCGTCTGTGTTTGATCGCGGATCGTCGAGAATGCCGTTTTCGACTGGTTGACAAAGTCGACGTATTGCTGCCGCATGATCCCGAGTTCGCGGCGAAGAGATTGAACGTCGTCCAGCTGCGCGTGCAAGTCTGGTCCGGCGAGTGGTGCGCTGTCGGGTAATGGGGCGGCCATCGGCACGGGCGAGGATGGCCTCGAAAGCGTAAAGGATTTGGGCGCTGGCGAACGAAAGGACGGCCTATCAGCCGGGTGCATTGAAGGCGACAATGTACTGTGTTCCGGCTTGAACGCCGAGAGTCGCCGATTCTGGGCGACATTATTCTTCAGCTCCTTGATCTCGTGCAGCAGGCCGGATATCGTGCTGTCGAAATGCTGTTTCACCTGGTCGAGTTCTGTAAGACAGGGTCAGAGCCGCCGCAAAGACAATAGGCTACTCACGGTCAATGTTCAAGCTCAATAATACATCAGGCTTGACATCGTCCATATCTTCCAAGTGATACGCGATTCCCGTCACGGGATCCTTGATATAGACGTCGGGAAACATCTCCCTCGCTTCCGGCGCATACTCGAATTTGGTCATGAAGAGCCCTTGCAGATCCGCAATCGAGGTTACTTCACGTCGGTCCAAGACAATCTTCTTGGTTTCCCGACCGTACTGCAGGAACACACGGAACGCGTCGGGCTCTATCGTCGACGAGGCTGCAAGGTCGTGCGCCTCTGATTCAGATGTCGGGACCGGACGAGAGGTTGCTGTCGAATCCGAATCCGGCGTCACGATTGTCGGTATCGACGGCGGAGCATCTTCCCCTGATCTGTCGAAAGTTGCGTCTTCATCCTGCTTCGGCTTCAAGATGTCCGGAATCGGCGGGACCGGAGGGACTCCAGACTTACTTGCGACCCTCCTTGCTGGCGGTCTCACGGGACTTTGTGCATCAGCCGGAACAGGCGGTAAAGGCGGAATCGCCTCGGCGGACGCGGAACCCTCGACTAGACTATCCATTCGGCTGTGTCGCATGGACGAAACGCTCGGTCCTTTATGATGTCCCGGAAGTAGTTGTTTATACTGATACTGAGAGAAACGTTTCGATGCCCGACGGCCAAGTGCTTCGGAATTTTGCAGCGCAGTCAGACTCGCCAGTGCCGCCGGGGACTCTGTTGCCGTTGCCATCGTCACAGGGGCGACATCTGTCGCTGGCGGATTCTGCGTTGGAGTCACGGATCGTCCAGAGCGAACTTTGCTCGTGGTATCCACCGATAGCCCTTCCTCGAGCGATGGCAGTCCCCGCAACGGCGGCAGCCCGGGCTTCCCGGCCTCTTCTCCGGTGATCGCACGTTTCCTCGTCTTTGGCGGCGTCTCCGTCACTTCCGAATCCAGGGAGAAGCGGCTGATACCCGGTACATCCCCCGTTTCGCGGTCCTCGACACTTTCCCTTCGGCGCGATCCACCACTATCATTAACGGACCCGCCGGAATGGCGCTTGGCGACATGTGAGCGGCGTCGTGGTGGTGTTTTTGGCTCGACTGCGGAGGGGATCTCGGGTAACGTTCGTGTCGTTGAAGTCGTCGATCTTGAAGCGGCAGGTTCATCGCGTAGTGCGTACCGTTCCCTCTCCACCGAACGCGTCGGTATACTCGGCGGCTGTTCCGAAGGGTGATCGTTAAACACCGGTTCGTAAGTCATCGGTGGTGTCGGCGTGACGGATCTCGACGCGCTCGTCTCACTCGGTGTGACCCGTCTCCTTGGCGGGCGAAACGCGTCTGGTGGTGCTGGCGGTAACGGAGCATTCGAACGGCTTCTTGTCGTTGTTCCGTTCGTCGTGGAAGTATTGGAAAGATGACGCTCCGCATGTGTTGTTGATCCGTGCGTTGACGTACTGCTGCTGCTGGATATCATTTGTCCTGGTGGCGGCAAATCCGGCCTCGCGGGAATAGCACCACTCTGTCGCTGCTGCTGTCGCTGCCACTGCTGCTGTTGATGCAGAAGATTCGAATACCTTCTCGTCGGATCCGGCGACTTTCTCCCTGGACCTGTCGTAGACTCTTGACTACGCATTGAGTAACCACTCTGAGATGTTCCTACCTCCCGTGGCTCCGACTGCCCACTGAATGGGTTCCGGAACGCCATTTCCGGCGACGGACGTCCCTCGGCGCGTGCCAACAAGACTTGTCGTGTATCCGGTTCCTTACGAGGAGCCGCCGAAGACGAAGCTGTCGAGACGGTGCTTTCCCTTCCTCCTGCTCCTGGAACAATCCTGCGATACACCGCTTGTTTGGCTTTGAGACCGGACAACAGCGTGACGATGATCTGGCGCACGCGGGGTAAGTAGATGTCGAGGTTTTCCGGCGTTGGGTCGAGCGCGAGAAGGGATTCAAGGCACTCGCGGAGGTCTTGCGGTACTGAGAGGAGATCGCTACAGCGTGACAAGCCGAACATCAGGAGCGGTTCGTCGAGTGAGATGAACAGGACGTACTCCATGGCAACGCCATTCTGCACGAATGCTCCCACGGCATTATTGAAGTCATTTCCCAATTTGACATATGTGTCCGATACCTATTCAACAGCCCATCAGCACCACACCTTGCTACGCGCCACACTCACATACCTCTAGATCCGACATCTTCATGACGGACCACATCTGCAACGACTCGAGCAGCTGGCGCGTTGCGACGAGGAGCTTGGTAACGGCGGACTCCATTATGAGTGCAGCTGATGGGTGGATTCTATGTCACGTCCGTTATCCACCTAGACGTCGCCCTGTCATCAATCAAGAAGCAAGCTGTTCTCATTCGAGCATCACTGTATTGTCTACACTACTCAACGTGAACTAGAGATCGAAGTTGCTATGACGCCCAGATTTGGCTCCGCGCCCCTAGGCTAGAGTTGGAGACCCCCTGAAACCGAAGTCGCCCCGCCTAACCAATTGTCGACACGAATGTGATGGACGGCGTGCAGGCTCATATTTCATACGTCGCCGATTCCCAACAATCACATTCAAACTAATACCATACTCGCACAATGCTCCCTCCTCGATTGCTCCCTAACAGGCGTTTGAAGAGGGAAAAGGTCGCGAAGGTTTCGGACCGACAGAGTTGCGAGCTGCGCGATTGAGGCAGTGTGCTCCAGGGAGATTTATTCGGAGTTCAAGTAATGGGAAAGGCGTTATTAGGAGATGAGACTCATACATGATACAACATTCGATACACTTCCAAACCATTTAATATTCCTCCTCCGCCCATGGCTTGTCATTTTCATGCCATCCAATTCGACGTATAAACCAATCTTTCTCTTTCGCATCAATGAAAATGGCCCTTCCACAACCTTGCTTTTTTCCTCCGCCTTGCCCTTTGGCGTCCACGGAGATCAGGTATTTGCCATTTGCCGTTATCCTCTGGCGTCGCCGTGGAGGAAGCCGTCTTAGATACCGCTGAATTATCAACCGCACTTCTGACATATGTCTCGGTATGAGCAGTGTTCTCGTGGAGAGTCCCATCTATGTCAGTGTCGCTGCGAGTTCCGTCTTGCGAGCTCGAACAAGCTGCAAAGAGAAAGATTAGGGCGTCACAGGTTGAAGTCTAATACCTCTTGATTCCATACTTTTCGACGACGATACTTTCAATACGGTCGTACCAATGTCGGAATCGAGAGACGACAGACGAACTTCTTGCATTCGTAAGGGGGTTGACGGGGCTTCAAGTGGAGTTAGGGTCAGTAGCAGCAAAACGATGTATGAAAAGGCTAGGTCTTGCCTACATTTATCGAATCAAGGAAATCACTGAAGCTGCGAGATGAATCGAGAGGTAACATGTGCGCCCTGATGTATCTGCAAGTTCGCTGTCTTTTTATACGCAGATAGACCTTCAGCGCCACCCTTCGTCAAGGGAAGATGGAAGGTTAGCCTTGGCTTCAGGACAAGGGAGTGTACTATAGAAAAGGCTGTCCTTTAAGAATTATGCAGTTGTGCTTAAGGGGAAGGGCCGTCAAGGCTTCATCGAGGCTTCGTCGATCCAATATTCTGGACAGTGGATGCATACCAGCTTGCGACTGACTCAGACCGGCCCAACTTTCGCAGACCTCCCAGGATTTGCGAGGCACTGCAGCGTACTTGATGAATCTACAAGGACACAAGCGGTCGGGCGGGTCTGTAGAGAACTACTGGCTGAAAGGGGCCATTGATGGGATTCATAATGATACAACATGTGCATTCATGCAAAACCGTTTTACCATTCTATAATCCTCCTCCGTCCAAGGCAACCCATTCTCGCACCACTCAACTCGACGTATTGGCCGATTGTCTTCTTCGGCATTCATGAAGATTGCTTGCGAACATTCTATTAAAAGTCGACCTGTATCGTTTGCGAGGGGGACGAAACGACCTACGAAACAAGATTGAGACCGTGCTTGAAAGACCATGCCAGATGTGGACGACATGTGGCATTGCGCATAGCGCGACTGAGATCAAGGCGGTCAATCTTAACGGCCTAAAATTCCTCTACTTTCGTCATTTTGTGCCCTTTTCCGTGTTCGCCAGAGTTGGCTTTCCGAAAACCCGGCGCCTCGCATTGGGCCAATCGATCCAGTTGAATACCCTCATCAGTTCGCGTCTGAATCCCTGGGCATCTCCACAAAGACCGACAGTCGCCCAACATGTCTCTCATGCGAACGATCCGAAATATCCGGGAGGGAGGAATCAAGGAATGGTTCAGGCAGATGACGTGAGTCTCAAATTCTGGCCGGCAAGGGACGAGGTTGGACGAAAGCGAACAACGTTGGCCGATGTGGTCAAGATCCCGGAAGGGTGACAAGGGAACAGTCGCTGATCGTCTGTATCTTGCGTACAGCTACATCGGAGACGCCAAGTACGGAAAGTGCGGTACGTATTCTCAGTCTCAAACACCTATCGATCGAACGCTCATCGCTCTTGTCTTCTCGCTATACGCACCCTCTTGTGATTCATGCCCCGTCCCCTCGCGTCGAAACATTCGCCTCGTCTCGCTTTGCTTAATATTTCGCACCGCCCTCAGTCGGCAAGGACCAGTTCGGAAACCGATACTTTGAGCAGCTGGACTGGGAGAGGGAAGTTCCGGGTCGTCATCGATGGGTCGATTATTCTCAGGTGAGTTGCTCAGGAGATGACGGGCCGTGTGTCCCGAAAAAGGCGTGGGAGATGGGCGCCGAGAAAGACGGTGAAGAAGCCATCAAGGGAGATCCGACCGATCCGTGAATGGGGATCGATCGTGGCGCGTCAATCGCATCGGACCTTCAATCGCTCTACGAATTACGAAAGACTCAGCTGCTGACATCCTCTTTCCTATAGGACGACTTCAACGCATCTCAAGTTCCCCCCGGATGGCACTCGTGGCTCCACCACATCCGTAAACTCCCGCCTACGGAGGACCCGATCATCAAGGCCTCGACGCCACCCTGGATCCAGCCGTTCCATGAAAACGTAAGTCGGCCTGCCAAGATGTCATACATCGCTCGGAATCGCATGCTGATGGTTTGGCGTATAGTTGACGGGAACGAGGGGGCAGAACCAGACGTATAGCACTACCGCACCCAAGGTCCGAGCCTGGGAACCTGTTGTCAAGGCTCGAGGTACCGGTGCCAAGGCGGATGCTACGCAATAGGCGATGGGATGTTGTCAGGTCGTTTACGGAGCGCAGATGATACTATATTACGACAGACCTTAAATGGGCCCGGTCATGTGCCCAAAGCGATGACTCAATGGGAAGATGCTGTTCCATTAGATGCAGGGTCGTTTCGAAGATTGTCCACTCATGGCTGTGTTGGACATGCAGAGGCAACGGTCCAAAGCGCCACTTCACCACAGTGTTACTCTGTTGATTGTCGCGGGCATTGAGGAGATATCGTGACATCGCGACATCGCGACTGGACGATGAGAGCGCAACACATACATAGTCAGTCGAGAGCATATTATACAACATGAGATAGCAAACGTGTATAGCCATCAACAGAAGAAACCGGAGCAAAGACACCGGCCAACAAACATATACCCTATCAAGCTCTTCGTTTACACTTGAATTGATACCGAAAGGCAACATCCGACGGATGCGCCATATTTTACGATGCCGGGTCATAGTACCAACAAACGACCGCAATCATCACGCTGCACACGATAAAGTCAGCCACAAATACGTCAACAATGCGTACAGTACTTACTATGAAATCATCAACACGTAACCCTCCAAGTAGTTCGTTCGGCCGTCCGAGATGGCGAAGTTGACGAGCAACAAGCTGATCGCGAGAGTGATTGTCTCAAAGACATCAAAGAACAACGACATTGGCTGTCCAATCATCCATCCGATAAGGACGAGCAGAGGCAAGATGAAGAGCGACACTTGGATGGAAGACCCGACGGCGATCGCCATGGACAGGTTGAGTTTATCCTTGACCGAGACCGTGACGGCGGCGACGTGTTCCGTTGCGTTACCGACCAAGGGGAACAAGATGAGTCCGACGAATTCCTTGCTGATCGACGTGGATTCGGTGAGACCGTTGACCGAGTCGACCAGAAACTCGGCGGTGACACCCGTGATGGCAGTAACGGCGAGCAACAAGACGAGGGCAAACAACGCCTTGACTTTCGGCGTCTCTTCCTCCTCCTCGTCCTCCTCGTGGTTGCTGGAGCCGGTCACCGGGTACCCCGAGATCGCTGCAGTCATCGATGCGGAATTGGTCACATAGTCACCACGCTCGACATCCTGCATCATCATTTCCGGCGAAGCCATTGCCCCGGCCGATGGTGCCGCAGTGGTATCCCTTGTCGTGACGGGCGACAGGGCGTTATCCCGTTCCTCGACCCGTTCGCCACTCGCACTGCTATTTGACGATCGGGACTGGATCGAGGAGAGCCAGTGCGGCTTGGGGAAGACTTTTTCGTGATTCGGGTGAGGTTCGAGGGATTTCACGTTCAAGTGAGGTCGTCCGGGACGAGGGAGCTTGAACAAACTGCGACGGTTCCAGAGTCAGACGGTTTTCTTCGCGGAGGATCCAAAAACTTACTATGCGTGCGTGTAGAGAATGAAAACGAGATACATGCAATACACGGACAAGAGGAGGAACGCCAATCCCCTCGAGATGGACAACAAGTGTCGTTCTTCTCCGTTCGCAAGGTCGGTAATATCCGCGGTATTGACACCGGCAGCATTAGGGCTCGTGGCGAAATGGTATGCTGCAAGGAGATCAGCACTTGTCTCCTATTCTGCACGTTGGAAGTGTACTCACCGGCAGGAAGAATGATCGCAGCGATACTGATGCCCAACAAACTGATCTGCAACTGCGATGCAGCGACCTGATACAGCTGCTCGTGGAAGCGGAGACCACCGGCAAAGTAACACATGCCGAGGACGAGGAGGGTGTTGGAAAGGATGGAACCGATCATGCTTGCTTGTACCAGCGGGATATCACCCTTGACGAGGGCAAGGATCGAGATCAAGAGCTGCACCGCGGGAAAATCAGTGACCACCACAAACGAAAAAGACGCGAGGGGACATACCTCGACGGCGTTACCGAAACTAGCGTTCAGCAGTCCCCCGACCGCTTCACCGACTCGAAGGGCCAGTTGTTCCGTCGCGAAACTCAACAGGTTGGCGAGCGGTATGACCGAGAGAAAGGTGAAGACGAAGACGATGACGTCGTTTTGATGAGTGAGGTGCAAGGCCCATGCGACGGGAACAAGGAATATCATGAGATTGAAGTAAGAGCCTGGCGTTTATCAGAACGCTATCAGTACACGTTGCGAAAGGAAACGGAGTGAAAACATACACTTGACCGTATTAACGAAACTCTGCGTCCATCCGGGATCGGAAGCAAGCTTTCGATCCGGCGCAAACAGCTCTGCGATATTCTTTGGCGGTCGAGGCGGGCCGACATCGTTGAGTCGCGAAGGCGGCAACGGCTCTGCCGTGGCGAACGCTGAAGGCGTGTCATCCTTCGCCCTTGTGTTCGCGTTGTTGGAAAAGTTGACGTGGGCTGCGCGGGAGGCCGGAGGCGTGGATTGACTTCGTATAGGGCCGTCCGAGTCTCGCTCCTGGTACGGTCTTCGAAGACGCGTTAGAGCCGGGAAAATGGCCTTGTGTTCGACGGTCGGTTTCTCGTCGTTCTCGAGTGTGGCGAGGTGGACAAAATCTTTCTCCTTGATGATGGGCGTGGGATTCAATCGTGGTTGCTGAATTGCATCGTCGTGTTGTGCGACGTTTTCAGTGGTAAAAGGCGTTGGTTGCTGCTGTTGTTGATGATTATTACGAAGTGATAAGCTTCGTATATCGGGTTCAGGTTCTTGTTCCAGGAGACTAGTCTCAACCATTCGAAGGGGTGGGTGAGTGGCGTGCAGTGGATGGAAGGCTGGTGTAACGAGGGGGACGATTCCGAGTCCGTTCGTTGGTTGTAGGTAGACCCAGTGCAGGGAGACAGCGCTGACAAAGGAAGGCTCCCTATATACCTGCATACGCCACCAAGCTCGCCAAGCGAAAGATAGGTGATCGCCGATGTGGCGTCATGCTGTGTAACCCATTGATTACATAAGCCGGGCCCCGGAAAAGGGACTTGTCTATCCAGGACCTTCTAGCTTTCATGTCCACCTATAGATAGCCCTTCCCCTACTCGGCATAATGCCCCTCATCCCACCAGTTGCTCCACCGGTGTTCCTTCAACCACTCACCACCACACTCTTCCCACTCTGCGCGACTGATCCGCGCCCCGTGCGCCTCGTCCGTGCGCGACCAATGCGCCATGCCCTGCCACGCGCTCAGTCGCGGATCGGCAGGCCAGTCCGGAGCCGAGGGCCATGCCGCGGGGAGGGCCGTGTCGGTGATGACTTGTAAGGGTGCACGGAAGGGCAGGAGGGAAGTCAAGTCGCGTTCGAGTCGGGATTTTAGGTTGGGTGTCAGAGAGCATCCGCCCGTCACGTAGATGCACTATCCGAAATCAGCCTCGCTGCTGTCCCTCAGAGAAAAAGCCGCAACTCACCTGCATCATCTTCTTCTTATCCTCTTCTCCAAAGCTGTTCAACAAGTACCCCGCCAACTCGGCAACCCCGGCACAATCCACCCCGGCGATACTTGGCTCGAACCAGACCTCGGGTATACGAATCTTTTCGACATTCAAGTGTAGGCGATACGCCCGCGCGAGGTCCTCCTCTTGCTGCTGATACGCGTCCGTGCCTTCCTGTGATTCTTCCTCTGTGTCGCGCGCGACGCCCCGTTGAGGCTCGTTCCCGCGTAAAAAGGCATGGACGAGCGCCGACTGTCGATGAGTGATGGCGTCCATGGTATCGTCGAGCGTAAACGTCGGATCGTACTTGAGCAGTCGGGTTTCCAAATCCTGAATATGATCCTGATCCACGGCTTCCTCGTCAATGTCTTCGGTGCCCTCCTATACCCCGACATCAGCTCCACTCTGTCCATGAACCAAGGGCGACTCACAATCTCACGATACACAGCCCAATCATCATCATCCGCCCCGAACCCATCATCCGCTACACCGGCACAAAACGTCAGCCCTCCAGGAAAGGGGAAACCACGATGCGGCACATACCATCCCCGCCGCGCCGGCGTTTCCTCCCCGCGCCCGGTGAGTCCGCCGCCAACTCGCTAATCTGCTTCATCCTCCCCTGCGCAGCCGCGCTCTTCCGGTTCGTAAGGAGCGCCTTGCGCTTTTTGCGTTCTCGCATGCGGAGCATGGTCGCCTGCGCGAGGATTACATTAGCGAATGTGAAAGGTAGAAGATGAGGCGAGAGGAGCACGCACAGAGTGATCCGCTTTTAGTTTCTCGGCCCACGCCGCTAAATCCTTCTCCCGCGCCTCCTCATCCTTGCGCTCCATATCCGCCTTTTGAAGCCAATCGTCAGTACACATCCTCGCAAGCTGGAAAAAGAAAGACATACCAGCCGCTCCCGCTCCGCCTGTTTCTCCGCCTTGAGCTTGACCCGGGTCTCGTAGTTTGCGCGCATCATCCGCTGCCGTTTCTTCTCTTTCAGCTGCTCCGGGTCGAGTTCCGCGTCGGGGACGTCGGCGAGTGGGAAGGAGGGGGTTTCCTCCATCTGTGAGGGACAAGTCAACATGATCAATCTTACTTTTTCGAGGTGTCAAGAGGCGAAAGCGCGCGCGCGCGCGCGCGCGCGAGACTCACCTCCTCGTCGACTTCCCCCGCACGCAGACGCGCCGCTTTCACCTTGCGCTCCAAATCACGTATATCCCTAATTAACTCTCCCTCGGACTGGTACCCGATTCCCAAGAGTGCATCCTATCCCACGGCTATCAGCCACCTAGGAACCATCGCCCCCCCCCCCCAAAAAAAAACGCACCTCGAACTCTTCCTCCGTCATGCCTGCCTTGCCCTCCGCTACTTCCCTCAGGGCAATCAAATCCGCCTGATTCTTCTCCGTCTACCCTCTCACATCAGCCACTGACCTCCCTCCTCACCCGGAGGAGACCCCGACTCACCCGCTCGCGGTTCCGTTTCTGCGTAATCTCCTGTAACTTTTTCCCCTGTTCCTTGCGCTTCTCCGCCATCGCGACCAGCTCCTCTTCCGTCCGCTGAGGGCCCTCCGGGAGGGGATACGGAAACTGAATAGACGTCGAGGCGGCCGCCATGGTGTGTGGGTCGGAAAGCGCGGCGAGTTCCGTCTCGTAATCCTCGGAAAAGTGGAGGGTCCGGTGGGCGATGTACTGTGAATGAGAGTGTCAGCGAGGGTCCGAGGCGAGCCGAAAAAGGGGGACGCCGTACGGATGCCTGCCGTGGGGAAACCCGCATCGGGAAACCAGGGTACTTTAATTGCAAGAGTTTCAACGTCAACTCGCTCGCTTGGTTCCCACCCCATGGGATCCTACACCTCTATCAGCACACACGAAAGGGAGGAAAAAGAGTACCACGCACCGCTTCGCACAGTTCATCTGTGCCGTGCCATCCAAAACGGGGACAAGCGTCGTACTCATATGTCCCATGTTGATCACCAGCCCACTTTCCCCCTTCCCGGCACTCTCCTTGAAGGCGCCACCCTTCTTCTTCCCAGCGGCGGCGGCGGCGGCGGCGGCAGAGAGGGGCAGCAGTGATCCCTTCCGACGCGCCTGGATCCCCTCGAACGCAAACAGACTGTCGACGCCGTACGTCACGCTCGGCGCGCGATACGCTTCGAATAAGAGTTCCGAGGTCATGCTCCGCGAGTAGAGTGGGCTCGCGAGGCGTTCCGTCATTGTTATCGGGGGCAGAGCGCCTTGCGCTAGGGACCGGGAGAGCGGGGAAAGGTGGTGAAACGTATAGTCCAATGCGGTTTCCTTTCCCCCGCAAATCAGCGCGTACTGCAAGGGAAGGGGACAAGAAAGACGTACGAGAAGTTCATTGGAAAGTAGGATATCCCCATCAAACACGGACTTGACATAGCCCTTTGCGTTCCCATCGAGGTCACAGTCGCGTCCGTAGAACGCCATCTTGACGCTCTTCCTTGACGTGAATCGCGCGGCCTGGTTCGGCTCGTTGATGTATGGTCGCGCATGCGAGGCGAATCCGGCGCGCAGGTGGGATGAACCTTTTCCCGGCACAGCTGTCAGTGGGGAGCGGATGGGGAGGCGTGGAAGGGAGAGCCGTACCGTTGTCTATGCATATGGATTCCTGCTCATCTGCCACGACGGGGAACTGTTTCGCGTCCCGGATGCAAGGCTCGGTCGGGGGTACTTGATCGATATAGAGGTCTGATTTGTACCGGATGTTCTTGTACCGAGTTGGGACGTCTGTTTGGGGGGAAGGGGACATGTTGGGTTGCTGGTTCTGGCAAGCAAAGGATCAAAGTTGATTTACCGTAAACTCGGGATGAAGAACGTCAACGGTGAGACGGGGATGCTTCCGCTTCCGCTTTCGTTTCGGCGGCCGAAATCAAGTCGGACCGTCGGGTATCGATCGAGCCGAGGACGTTGTGGTTCCCAAATGATTTCGATTTCGCATGCCAGTGCAGTGGTGGAAGCCATCCAAAGGTCCCAAGGAAGACCCAGGCCGAGATCGGATCGGACCCCTAACCCTGGTCAAAGGATCGAGTATCGACCCCGACTGCAACTGCAACCTTCTTCCGTTTTCCGTAAGAGCGCATTCAATCTCGAACGAATCAAGGCGATAGGCGTAATACAAATCGACAGCCGTCAAACCTTCTCTGTCCGATCTCGTACCATCGGTAACGCCAACATGGCGGACGACAAGCTCAAGTCGTACCTCGATCAAATGCCGCAAGTCAACCCGTCACCGACCGGGATCCAAAGCGCAAACACAAACGAGGAACCTGATGCGTGCCCATCTCCCGGGATGCCAATCCCGAAAGCAGCACCCCCGCCAGCTCGAGCGATCAAGATCGACCCAAAGAGACAAACCACCAGGATCTTTCTCGCCACCCTCGGTATCCTCCAGACAGTAAGAGCCATCGGGGTGCTTCTTCGTGCGAGACGGTACGTCCTTTCCCTCTCAAACCCCGCATGTCCTAACCCGTTCATGAGCAGATCGACTCGGTCCCTCCGAAGGGCACTGGCGGTCTTTTTGAAAGCGTTGTTCAAGATCGAACGAACAAACATCAAATCATCCATCTTCTTCTCTGCCTATCCGGCGCTCTACCGACTCCTCACAACACACCGCCCGTCCGCCAACCCCCCATCATTCCTCATCACCGCGGGTCCCGCGTTACTCCTCGGCCCACTGGCAAACCTCTTACCCGGGAACATCCTCACCCAACTTAACCTATACGCCACATGCGCCGCAGGCCTCGCCTGCGCACGGGTCCTCGATGCGCGTGTGCGCGCGGGGTTGGATACGTGGGAAACGTCGTTGGATCGAAGGCAGGGGCAGGGAAAGACGGAGGGATACGTTCCGTATTTTATGAACCCTGATAGACACTTTTCCTTCTTGGACCGACCCCCGTCGGCGCGGCGTCTGTCATCGACCGCCCTCACGGTTGCCAAGGCCACGTGGACGGCGTTATCATCCGGCGGCGGGTGGTGGTTGTTCCCTCTTACCCAGGGGCTACTACTGGACACCGCCGTCTTCGAGGGCGACTGTTTCCCGGGGAGCTACAGGAGCGTCATCGTTTCCGTGAGTCCTGTTCGCAAGGGTGACAAAAGGAGGACTTGCTGATCCTGGTGGGTGGGCAGAGGAGTGGACGGTACCTTCCCTCCGCAACGAACCTCGGAATCCCGGAAACATCCTCGTTGGCGACGGCCCTACCGACGCCGAACAATCTGATGGCTCTTTTACCAACATTTACGCTCCCGCCGGCCCCGCACCCGGCATTCCCACTCGACTCGGGATCCCTCTTGACGAGCCACACGATCGAGACCCAATACGCGCCTTTTCTCCCGCTCCTGCGTCTCGCCCAGCCGGGACATACCAAGGCCATCTGTGCGACGCTTCATCCCTTGGAACCAAGCTGCGCGCGCAACTTTGTAGGCAGTGTGCGTGAGAGTATGGCGAGCGCGTTGGCGTTGGTGGGCGGGTACAGCGGGCTGATGATGTTGTTACGGTTCCGGACCGTCAAGCGAGAGTGAGCGATCTTGTTCCGCGACGGGTGGAGAAGATGCTGATCGGTGGAACAGTCCGCGCGGGGCGTTGCTCAAGTGGTTGGCATCCAGTCTGAGGGGCGCCGGGTTCGTCACCCTGTCCATCTCCAACGCATGGGTACGTTCGGCCCGTTTTCCTCTTGATCATACCGTACTGAGTGAATCCACCAGGCATGGGTATGCATCTTCCAACGTCTCCTCACCCCATCCACGTTGACCCGTGCGAGGTAAGCCGCCCGAGTACATCATAGCATATGAGCTGAAGCTTGTCCAAGGTTCGGCCTCGGCGGAATCCTTGCCGGTCTATGGATCTTCCTCGTCCCCGCCGCACGTCGGCTCGAACTGGGACTGTACTCTGCCCGGCTAAGCATGTTGACACTCTGGAAGATCGGTGTCAAGAAGGGATGGTGGACGTCCCGGCGGTGAGTCGTTTCGGTTCTCACAGAAGGCGGAAAGCTGACAAGGAAGGGCAGGCGGCTTGGATTTGCGCCGTTTGCGGTCGCGATGGCCGTGTTGATCCATATCAAAAGACAGAGGTTGGCGCCGATGGAGGGGTGGGTGGGCAAGGGTGTCACGTGGTTGGATGCGGATTACGAGCGATTGCAAAGCGAGTCGCGAGGTGTGCAAGAGTAGTTCAGGACAAAGCGCCGGTCCCGAATGGAATTGAACCCGAGAGTCGAAATGATTACCCAATTTACGCACGGTGTATGCCTGCTTGAAATGTTGTTATGGTACAATGAGATATTGCCCGAGTATCAATGCCCTATTTTACAACTGCGTCTATCGGGGACCGTCCATGCAGTCACGTCGACCGTCCATGGCGGCGACTGTCCATCGGTGGACCGTCCGTGTGGCCTGCCTAATCCTTGCTCCTTGTCGTGCTCATCGGGTAACTCGTGCTCAGTCGGACCCTTGCGCTTTGCAACGCAAACCATAGCGGCCCCCGGCGGCCGAGTTCCTCTTCTGGATTTTCGTCGGTCGAATACAAGAACGCATCACGAATCGCCACGAGATGCGCCTGCATGCTTTCCACCTTTTCGAGCGGGATGGCGCGGAGGATGTGTTCGACGTGGTCGAGTTCCGTCGGGCTGATTCGCACGGAGAATTTCGAATAGTCGAGGATATCGGCAAAGGGATAGTGCGTGCCTTCGCTCATAAAGACGGGGATGCAGCCTGCGTAGATGGCGTCTTGCACTCGGAACGACCAGCCTGGGTGCCGAAAGGTCAGCGTGAATCTATTGACGAGCAAGATTGACCTACCAGCGATACCGGTCGGTTGGGGGCAAAATCGCGCGCTAGCAAGGTCCTTCATATAGTCCCAGTTCAAAAAGCTCGACTGCCGTCCGCCGCCTGGAACGAGTTCTTCGGTGGCCGCCCCGCCGCGTTCACATACGAGCCGCATACGGGCGCTCTTGCCCGTGCCCCACATCGTGCCTGTGAAGGGGATTAGATCATTTTGGACGGCCGACGCACCATCGCGCTCACCTGACCACGTCAATAGCTGTTTCCGCTGAGCAATAGGCATGACCTGGCTGACGTCTCCGAACGACTCTCGCAGTTTGGCACTGTTGCATGTCCGCGCCGGAATGACGGTATCCATGTGCGGGCGGTAGCAATTTGTGACGGTGTCACCCATGACGGACCAGACAAAGACATTCTTGAGGACGCCATCCGGCTGCAGCCGCTGGTTTTCCCTTGCCTCCCAAATGTTCCACGCAAAGTGAATACAGATTCCCCAGTCGTGGGTCAGGACGAGGGACACAGGCTTGTCGCCCAAGTCGGGAAGGTCGCCAAAGCCGGGAATCGTCTGGGACGCATATGCCATCACGTCGTGTAGCTTGAACGGCGCGTCATCGCAGTGCTGATACACAGGGATGATGATCAAGTCGGCCTCGTCCGCCGGAACGGATATCGACCGCATCGCGCGGTACATGATACTGTCGGCCGAGAAACAATGCGTCGAGCTGAGCTTGTGGCATTCCGCCGCCTCGATTTCCGCTTCGCCTGGATAGCCCGACACGACGTGGACCTTGATTAAATCCGGATACGTCTCGAGCACACGCATCGCCGACGGAAGCAATACATCCTGCCAGCGTAGTTTGGCGACGGCGTTGACGAAATCCTGGTTGGTCGTGATGGAGATCAAGTCATGGCCCGAAGGCAACTCGAGCGGCGTCAGCGGATTCGCGCGTTCCGTCGGGCACTCGTCCGTCTGGATACATCGGCAGTGACCATTCTGCACGCAGATCATGGGATTGCCGCAGTCGTTCATGCAGGTCGGTAACCCACGAAGCGCCCAGCCGTCGGGCTTCTTGGTCGTGGTGATTTCCGGCGGTGGCTGAGCCATTCCGATCCCGCTCTCGGCCGGAGCAGGCGTGAGAAGGGATTCCATGCGCTCGAGTGCTGCTTCGACGCGTCGACATTCGTGTGATCGCTTGGAACTGTCAAACGGTATGTCGCCGGTGCTGCCGTACCTAAAGTCGGCTGTTTCGTCTGCGCCGGACGGTCAGCGCGAGGTCCTTTGCGGCGCGCGCACAACTCACAATCGTCCAGTAGCAAGGGCCACGGTTTATCCGTCGGACAACAAAGCAGTGTCATCCTGAAATCAAACGGCGAGCTCTTGTCAAGGGTATCGACGCTGAACCGATTCACATCGAGCTGCGATTCTACCGCGAGGTATTCGTCCGTGCCGGGAATCGTGAATTGGAGGTACGACGCGTTATTCGCAACCTGCCAAACCAATCAGCTCCATCGCATCAAAGCCCCGCTAAACTTACCCTCGGCTCAAACACGGTGACGACCTCGCTCCTATTCGCCGCGTCCTCGGGATCAAACAACCCGAGCTTGACATACTGCCTCATCCCTTCGGGCCCATCTTTCCGGGTGAAGCCCAACACCTTTTGCGTGTTGCCTTCCACGAACTGGACCCTCGTCGGACCCGCGGAGCGCTCCTTCCTCTCGCCGGTCAACAAGCCAAACGCCCAGCCCCACTTGCTGCCTCCCGCGTCGTCCGATGCGCTGCTCTCCGCGTCCGAGCCGTGCGGGAGGACGGTAAAGATACTCTGGTTCCAATTAAAACTACTCGTCTTGACGTTATCCGCCTCACACACGGAATCCCCACACTTGACATGGTGTATCCATCCATCATGATTGACCCCGATATTCGCCGTACATCCCGCGAGTCGCTGAAGGTTCCGGTTCCGCCGGTCGGCATCGTGAATGACGGCCGGATCACCGTACACGCTCGACCCGGGGCATTCCGCGCCGAGGTAGTCCTTGCCCCAGTCGAGGACGGACTGCCGCACGGTGCTCACGTACGCGGCCACGCCTTGATCGAGCGGGACGGCGGCTGTGAATCCGAGTTTTGCGCGGAGAAGCGCCGGGGAGGGCGGGACGGACATGAGGGGTAACATGGTGCGCCCGGAGGAGGAGGGCGAGTGGTGAGTGGTGTAGTCCTGGATCGGGGAGACGGAGTGCGTCAGGCGCATGATCATCGAGAGCAGTTGGCGCGGGGTCGCGGTGTACCCCGAGACGAGGTCGTACGTCTCGAACATGGGACCCAGGAGGCGGCGGCGGGGCACCTGGACCTCGCGGCGTCGATTCCTCTTCTCCTCGAATCGCGCCTCTTGCGCGATCCCTTGTTCGCTCACTTGCTCATCCACCTCATCATCACGCCCCATCAGCCGCTCGACAGCACCCAGCACGCCGTCCAACGCATCCCGGACCTCCAAGAAATCCACCTCTTGGTTCCCATGCACGAGCTGGACCGGTAAATCCGCCAACGCGCCGCGCACGAGCGCGGGCACGAGCCGGTCCTGGGTGTCGGTCGGGTGGCCGTAGATCGTTGATGGCCGGAGGATGAGGGTTCGGATGCCAGCAGCCGCAGCCGCAGCCGGGGAGGGGAGACGCGCACGGTGGGCCGTGTAGCTTTTTTCCAAGGCGCGTTCCGCGAGGAGTTGGGATTTCCCCAGGGCGGTGAGGCCGTCGAGCGAATCCGCCGGGGCGGGAAGGGTGTGCGTCGACGGGTCGTACACGTCCAACGAGGATAAATGGAGGAACCACGGTCTCCCCGCGTCGTCGTCGTCGTCTTGTGAGAACTCTGTCGCGTCGGCGAGGGCGTCGAATAGGTTCGTCGTACCCTTTACGTTGAGACGTTGGCATTCCGCCGGGCGGGATGAGCACCAGATATCACGCGAGACGCCGGCGAGGTGGATGATCCCGACTAATCCCCGGCCGGCGCGTAGGGTTCCCTCTTGGACGTTCTTTCCCGCCTCCTCGGTCGTCGGGACGAGCATCTCCCTCAGCAACGCCGCGACGTGCTTGACGCTGGCCACGTCCCCCTTGACAAACGCCAACCTGCCGCCTAGCGTCGCGCTTGGATTCCGCTGCCGGATGTACTCGGTATCCCGCGGCAAGGGATCCCTAATATCGTGCAGCGTGACGGCGAACCCGTCCTTCAATAGCCGATCGACCAACGGGATCCCGAGGGACCCGGTTCCGCCCGTGATCAGGACCCGACCGCGTTTCCCGTCCGGCGGGTGCTGCGCGGGTTGGGGCTTTTTTGACGCCGCGGGGAGAAACGGCAGGTCGGGGAGCCAGGCGGGAGGTGTCCACTTGTCCGGGTGCCATTTGGAGGGGACCCAGCCGCCGGGCGGCGGCGGTGTCGAGGGCGTATCGAAGAGGTCCGTGTCGTGGTAATGGGCGAGCGAGTTCTTGCCCGTCGATGGTTTGTAGTATGGTGCATAGTCGTCTTCTTGTGGCACGACGTACGTTGGTTCCTGGGAGGCGAGGCAGGGTTAGGGATGGTATCGGATGCGGATGATCTAGGGAGACTCACGGTGTATGAGCGGATCCAGAGGAATAGTGAGACAAGGGCGAGCAGGGCGAGGAGTGTTATCCCGCGTCTGCCGCGGAGGAGGGGCATTGTGGGGTCACTCTAGAGGGATAGGGGTAGGGGCAGGGTAGGGAGTGGTAGATGCCTGAATCAATAACCATCCAAAGAGCAAGATGATCGGATACAAATATTCTCGGATGTATATTCCCATATCCCACTCCTCGTCCGCTCATCCCTCCTTCTCCTTACCCCACACCTTGATCGTCCCATCTACATCCCCAAGAAACCGTCAACGACCTCTTCATCTCCCGCACACGCAAGCCAACGTACCGGCGCTCGCGGTGAGCAGTTCCTCCCCGTGCAGGGGGTGAACTTCGACCCATGTGATCACTTTATCATGTACCCTCCGCGGCTCCTCGGTCAGCGGCTTGGACTTTTCGTTTCCGTTTCCGTTTCCGTTTCCGTTTCCGTTTCCGTTTCCGTTGAGGATATCAGCAAACGTCCGGGACATGTCAAGGGGGACTGACGTCAATGATGTTCCATGCCCATAGGCATCCCTGCTCGTCACCGGCCAAGACGACCTCCTCTCCGTACCCAAAGGCGACTTGAGATCGGTACGCGGTATTACGAAACTTGTCATCCTTGAACGTCGCGAGCATCTACCGCGCGCACGGCCGGGTGGAATCCGGGTCAGCGAAAGACCACCCCGTGACAGCAAGGGACGAGCTCACCTGGCCATTCGTACGGTCCATCAACCGGATCGTCGAGTCCAGACTCGCGACCAGGACGGAATCCTTTGGACTCGTCGGGGAGACAATGACGCTCGTCACGGGTGCTGCGTTGCCCTCACACGCGTCAGTCCGAAAAGAGCGCAAGGAAACAACAGGGAAAGGAGGGAAATGCGCGCCTCACCGCCGACGGTGTCGCTTACTAGTTTCCCCATACGCACGTCGTAGCTCCGTACGACGCCGTCCACGCATCCGGTGACGATCTCCGCGCCGCCAGCGGAGGAGGGAGGAATACTGATCGACGTAATCGAGTCCCGGGCGTCTTGTAACGTTTGAATCGGTAACCTCGCTTGTGCCCTACCCACCAACACGTTCAACCACTCCTGTCAAGGAAAAAAAAAGGGGGGGGGGGAAGGACGCACCGCATATCCCAGAGCATCACTTTCGAATCAAAACTCCCACTGACCAAGACGTTCCCCGCGCCATCTTTCGCACCCGCCCCGCCGCCGGCATAACGAACGACGTTGACCTTGCCGAAATGGCCCTGCAGTCGACGCGTGACGGTCCCCGTCGCAACGTCCCAGATGAGGACGGCCTTGTCGCCGCCGCACGAGGCAAAGGATGCGTTATCCGGTGCGCTGAGTGAGCGAGGGGCGAGCAGTGGGAGCGCAAAGGTCGGATGGAGGTCGGTCAGGTGGTTATCCGAGGGCGGAAGAGGGGCGCCGAAAGGAAACGTACATGTCCAGCCCGAGGACTTCATACCCGTGGCCCTTGTACACCTTGACCTCTTTCCCCGCGCCCGGATTCCATAGTCGGATAGTACGGTCTGCGCCACCGGAAAGACAGTACTTTGAGGTTTGGTTGTTGTACCGCACGACATTGACGGGGCCTTGGTGTGTAGCGAGGCTGCGGAATGGGGTGTGAATGGCCGAGTTGTGGAGGGGGTCGAATGGCTTACGTTTGTTTCAGGTGTGAGGGGTATGTCGGGGGTTTCATGGTGGCGCTCGTGCTATATCTGCCGAGAGTAAGGCATTGGTCCTCTGGGACTGAGTCTGGCGTCGTGGACGGGTTGTGGTCCTCTTTACGAAGCAAGCACTTGGGGGTTGCATCCGACCGATCACCTCCACCTGTAATTATAATTCCTCATCTCTTCACCCCTCATGTCCCTTCTCCCCTCCCCTCTCCGTCCCCGTCCAAGTACACCTCAGCGCACCATGTCCTCCTCCGAATCCGAATACGATCCCCTCGAATCCCTCGCAGAGATCGACGACGACCTGACGACACTCGAACAAACGCTGGAATCACTCTTCGCCGCGCCATGGCAAGATATCGTCGCCGCCCTCGGGAACATGGAGCAGGCAAAGATGAACATGATCGTGGCGTACGGGATATGCGATCTAATCTGGAGTGAGTTCTGGCTCAGGGCGTCGGGTTCGTCTCGGGGCGCTGATGAGGCGGCCTAGTGTTTTTGAGATTGAAGGGTGTGGATCCGGATAAACATCCTGTGATGAAGGAGCTCGTACGTTCATTCTCACTCGTCAGACGCACCCACGCTGATGCCGTGCTGCAGGACCGGATCAAAACATACTACATCAAAGTCCGAGACGCAGAGAACGCTCCGAAACGTATGTCCTTCCTCTCTTTCTCGAGTCGTGCTTCACTTTCCCTAAACTCACGTGAATCGGGTTCGACAGGCACAACCAAAATCGACGTCGCCGCAGCAGGGAGATTCATCAATGCCGCCATCCCGCGCACACAACGTCTTGCGGCGGCGGAAGCCTCGGAACACGCGACGACGACCACGACGACGACGACGACGACGACGACGACGACGGACGCCGAGGGCAGTCGCGCGAGCACGCCGGTCCCCGTCGTCGCCGAGGAGGAGGCAGCGGTGTCAGCGGTCGGGCGTTCGAGCCGGTTCAAGATGGCGCATGATGCGACGTCCGAAAAGTTGAGCAGCAGCGGGGAAGAGGGGGAGATGCGGATTGTGGATGCGGCTGTGGGTACGGAAGCGGTAAGCCCATTCTCCCGCGTGAATGAACGCGACGGCGTGATCTGATCGTTTTTGGAGGATAGCCTTCGTCAAAGCGGAAAGGCAAACGGGTCGCCGCCGAGAATTTCCTAGATGAGGATCCCGCGAAGAAAGGAAAGGCCTCCGGAACAAAGTCCAAGAAGGCACGGAAGAGCACGAGCAAGCGGTCGTGAATGGGCACAATATGTCATAGGGCCTAGCGAGAGGCGTGTATTGTTGTATTACATGTTGTAGTAAGACTCGTCATTGAACTCTGAGGCTTCCTCTGCCGTTCCAGGCAACGTGTCGAGGCGTTGTTCCCACGCAAACATGCTGCCGGTCGAATAGTCGTGCATTCCGGGTCTGCCGTCAAAAGTCTTTTGGTCTGGCGAGAAATATCGCTCCTCGTGAATGCAGTCATTTAAAATCCAGTTCGCCTCTTTGTCCTAATCTCAATCTCTCCGTACGGTTCAGCCTGTTCAACGGTGAGCAAGTTCTTGGTGGCGAGGGCTTTCCGCAAGAGGGAGAGTCAGTTTTGCCGTGTCCCCGAGGTCGAGGGAACTCACTCAAAGTCAAGTACTACATCACTCCGTGGTCAGCTTCACATTTTTTTGGTGCGCCAGTGCCGACTCACAAAGGCATTGACAGCAATGGCTTTCTTGTGTTCATGCGGTCGAGCGAGATCCGAAAACCTGACTGCCTGGTCCTCCTTGAAAAAATCGTCATCGTCGTCGGGCAAAGCACCGAGCGCGTGATGGCTCAAGTACCTGCAATCAGATCCGATTAATCAAGGTTCGAACAGGCACAGGAACCCCTGTCATACTCTAAGAATTGTCGCTCATTCACGTTGACGTTTCCAGGTAGACTAGGTTGACTCGGCTCTTTGTCGGCGAGCTGCATCTGATCGTCTGGAAACGCTTCATTTGGGACTGCCACAAAGCGTCATTGCGCTACTCCAACACAGAGCAGGTCGAAATACTTACGCTCGAGATGTCCCTCATCCATCATCGAAGAGTCACCAAGCATGGCGTTCTTCTGCGCCGATGCCGAGAGGTGCGACCCGCCGATGGAGCTTGATCGTGCTCGTCTAGCGATACGCTCTCTATGCTCAAGGGTCAGTACAGAACCGGGATATCGCTAAGGGGTAGAACGCACGCAAGATTCTGAGGAGTAGCGAGGCTGAGTCGTGGTGCGGTTCCCGTGCCGATGGTACTAGATGCTCCGCCGACGAAATAGTCTGAAGATAGCTGTCAGTGTTTTCCACTTTCTGATAGAATCGATAGCCTACCTTGTGCGCCCAGTTCGCTGTCCTGCCTGAAAGCCGGGATTTCCCACTGCAGGAACAGGGAAGTGAATGCGAGTCGCAGAGCCGGACAATGGCCTTACAGGCATTTGCAGACCGCTTGCCCTCCGCCCCATTTCGACTTCTCGTAACTGAGAACATGACTGTCAGAAAGAGGATCATATGGATTCTATCAGAGTCACGCTACCTCTTCAGATCCCAGTGGCTCTCTTTCAACTTCCTGCATGACAGCGTCCCGTACAGAAAAACAGATTGCGATTAGCGATACTGTTTCCCATGGTTGTTCGTAGGACCTTACGCCAAAGTTCTGCATCTCATCCACCTGCAAGTTGGGTTCATCATCTATAGGCAAAGGCCCCAGCTCTCCCAAGTTTCGACCTTCTAGGTGTCCAGCCGCGGCTCTGCTCTTCCCGCGCTTCCCGCTTCGTTGCTTCTTGTCGTCCTCGTAAGGCGGCTTCGTGACCACGTTCCAAAAGCTTGCCAACTCGGGAGCGATGGATACTGGACCTCGGACTGATCAGCTAAGCGGCACCTTCAGCGACCATCCGATACTCACGCGACGTTCCGAACGGTCGAGCAACACCGATGCGAGCACGATCCAGGGCCGCCTTGCGCTGCTCTTCCTCGAGCTTTTCATGTCTGGCGTCCGTCATGCGAGCCTTGTAGTCGGCCTTCATTCGCTCCATTTCTTCCCTGTTGAACTCGATGGTCTAGAGGAGTAAAAGGTGAGATGAGTTGTACAGACAGTATAGAGATGTCAACGCCTGGGAAATACCTACGCTGTCCTTGAGCAGAGGTTTTTTCTTGTGCTTGGGCGCAATCACGGCCGTAGGTGCCTATCCGGAGGCACGATTCATCAGCCAGCATTCAATCTAGAGTAACGCTGATCGTACCCCTGCAACTCCAACCCCATTTGCAAGCTGCATAGGCTGCCCGAAGTCTGCCACGGTGACCTCTCGTACCCCTTGTTCAATAGGCGGGTCATCGAGATCCATCGGCAGGGGCATGTCGTCGACTTCCATTGCAGCAGGTTCAAGCTCGTTCGCCTGATTTTCGAGACTTTGTTGCAGGCGTCAGACGATGCTGCACGCTTGGGTTCTATCCAGAAGCTTACGGCGGAAGTTCGATCCCGAGATCAAATCCCAAGTCCACAGGCGCATAATCCACTCCGCCATCACCAGCACTAAAACTCGAATCCAATCCGCCGGCCAACAAGAGACTTCCCGTTCCGCTCCCTCGTCGCTGACCGGGCCTGAGCAAGCTATCAGTCTGCTCTCGCGGGAGTCCGCCGAGAGGCGTGAGGAACGCCGCATCTGGAAGAGCGTCGTCGGACGGTTCGCTTCCCCTTTCATGGCCTGGAAGGAGAGAGCTGCTGCGGTGTCGGTACCGAGGAAGGTTGATTGCGTCTTGGGATGCGATGTGGCGCGCTCTTTCCGGTTCGGGAGTGGCGGATCGCGCTCGAGCTGATGCGTGAACTTGTGAGTACGCATCGATGCCGAAATGGATAGGGGAGCTTACCAGAGTCTAGAGTCTCGCTGTCTGATCCTTCTTGCGTACCAAAAGGATTAGGACTGGGTTCCCTTGCAACTTTTCCGTAGCTCTTAAGGAAATCATCCCATGTCTGTGATAGCAAACGTAAACGTCATGTACTCGGAGGATGACACGAAGAACCACGCGCACCGCTTGACCTAGATCGAGGTTCGGAACGAATCCTTGTCCTGGTTGATGATGAACCGTGATTGCTTCAGCTCTATGAACGCCGCGGAGGATATAGACAATCAGAGACGCGCACGCTCTCCTACACCGGAACTGTAACGTACCGTGCGTTCGCCTTGTTGGCCGCATTGACCTTGTCGTTCCCGGCAACTCCTTTCGCACCATCGCTAGAGGCTCTCTTCACCGCTGATTCCAGAGTTGTCACGTCCTGCAGCCGGATCATATGACACGAGTATGAGCATCGTAGCCGCAAGACGCGTTGGTCGTACTCACGCTGACAAACAAGTCGTATCGAGCATCATGAATCCTACAAGACACCTAGTTAGTTTGACCGATTGGCTACCTTCTGAGGGACTCACTTGACAACACCCATCATCAAACCAGCACTCGTTCTCAGCGCGATGGGTTCCGGCGGATTCATGATCTTCTGACATGCTTCCGAGATGTCGGCATCCAGGATTTGTTTCTTGTTGATGCCCTTGCGACCTCTTGCACCGAGTGTTGCGGCAAGCCTGAGGACGATGTCTGGATTCAGTGAACAAGTACGGACATGCTTGAATGCTGAAACATACCAGAAGATACCAAGACTGGGATCGGAGAGAAGATCAGTATCAGACACTTTGGAAGGAATGGAAAGAATCACACACCCTCCTGGCTTGACCATGAGAAAGTCTTCCGAAAAGAACATGTTGGCGAATCGCTGTGGAGCGCAGAAGGCAAAAGGGCGAAGAGGATGCACTCGGAAGGCCATACTATATACCCCTTCTCCCCATTCAACTGGCAACGCATTCGACTTCCCGACGATCCTCTATGGAAATGTCACCTAATCGAAGCGGTTTGATGCCAAATACGCGGTTTCAAAGGAGGATCGCTCGCGTTTCAGACAGAGTCGCGAATAGGGGCAAGCCGTCCGCTCTCATCGGAGTTTGATAGATATTGTCAAACTTGCTTCATGCTATGCCGATTACAACCTTCAGTACGATACATCTAGATCAGAACTCTACATTACACTGCTATCCATCACGACGATCGCTGTGTCGGTCGATCGCCCGTCGTCCGCTGCAACATGCCCAGATAGTTTTCCCAAGCAGCGATCATCTGGAACGCGATTCCATTCAGCCTGCACGAATCTGATGAAAACCAAAGTCGAAGGGTGACCTACCTCTTTCTGCGCGACAATCATCTCGTCGAGATACCGCTCAAACATGTGCTTGAATTCGTCCACTCGTTCCTGTTCGTACCGAGAAAACTCCATCTTGACGAGTCTCGAAACTGCATCGAAATCAGAATGCGCATCGAGCGCTCTCCTGTCGGCCTGAAACCGCGAGGCATCAATATTCGTGTGAGCCGGATGTATAACGCCCGACGTACCTCTGCGATTTCCGCCAGCGCTGGTTGGACCCTATCATGGGCAATCTTGCCTGATCTTCTTAGCTTTTCATGCTGCATCTTCAACCTCCTAGCGTCTGCCTCGGCGGATTGCCAAGTAAAGTACGACTTGATACGAGAAGCGAATGCCAACTGCGACAGTATGGATCAGCAGAGAATCACTTCCTACTGCGGAGCAAGGATGGCCAAAACTTACTCTCACGCTTCCGATCCACCTCACGTACTCGTCAGCCGTATTCAACAAGTGAACAACATCCATCTTTGCCTGATCCTCCTGCGTCTCCTTTTCCCGAAGTGTCAGTCCTGCCAGACGCTGTAGGGCTTGCGACAGTTCCATCGATAGATCGGATTCCGCCAAGGCGGTGATACTATCCGCAAATTCGGAGATGGACTGGGATAGGTCTACACCGATTGCATGTCAGTATGCATCGAAAGAGTAGGGTTGACATGATACTGACCGAGACGGTGTTTTGATGCTGCTTCAACCGATTTGATCCAGCCCTTCATCTGAGACTCCAACGAATCGAGATAGGATTTCTTCTGCTCGAACCACTAGAAATGCAACGGAGCGACAGATATCAGACAGTGGACGCGGATCCGGGGGGCCTCGAGACCCACATCATCCTTTTCGACAAAGCGAGGTCCACCAATAGATCCCCCAATGGTCGCCAAAAGTCCTTTACTTTCCTGGCTCTGCGCAGTTTCGTGTTTCCTATGCTTGACCTGTCCGACGGACGATCAGCATTTCGCACAGACAAAGAGACAGACGAAAGCTCACCTCGAACTCGAATGACTCGCTCTCGAGGAACAACCGTAGATCCGGATCCAAGCTCAATACCGGGTGATTGGCCATCTTGTTTAGACATTTTTCCAGCGCGGCCCGTCGCGTCTCGATGAACTGATCTTCGAACCGACCTGTAACGACACAACGTGAGTCGCTTGAAATATTCAGCGATGACACTCGGACGTACCAGAAAGCTGTTTATCCGGAACAGGCGGAACAATCACGCCCGGATTGTTCGCCCCGACTCGCTCAACGAGCCACAGAAACTGACTGAACCGTCGCAACACGGACGATTCCCTGCTCGAGTAGTGCGGAGACGTCGTTCGTGTGGATACGGTGTACACTACGTGTCCCCGGATGGGATCACCGACGCGCGTTGGGTCGTGGATGCGGATGGTGAATGCCGGAGGTGGCTTTGTTTTGGGAGGAACTGGGGGAGCGGTGGGCTGTAACGTTGGGGATTTGATGGATATTGCGGAAAGGGGGCGTGGAGCTGTAGGTCGAATTGGTGTTTCCGGGGACTAGGTGCAAGTCGAATGAATGAGCGACGAACACGCTTGACTTGGAGTTTCGTACCTGCGTCGAGTAGGCATCTTTTGCGCCCCAACCATCTCCACCTTGTGCACCAGGACTCGTCCAACCCCCGCCCGTCGCCAAACTACCACCACTCGGCAATTCCGTCGTCCACCCGGCCGACACCGGTCCATCCGCCACAGATGACGGAGGCTGTACCTCGTTCGAATCGTCCTCGTCAAACGCCCGGCCCCACGATGCCGATCGACGGGGTTCGTCCCGCGCCGTTGATCCGCCGAGGGTGAGTGATTGGAAGCCAGGTCCGACATCTGCATTGGCGGAGCCGTCCAGGGGGGAAGTGAAGACCGGGTCGAGATGAGAACGGACGATGCCGGGATGATGCGAATGCGCGTGCGGCGCCGAGGGGGAACCGATCATTTTTTCCAATCTCATCGTCGCGGGGGATCCCGTCGATCTTGGTGGCTCTGTAACGGGCTCCGGCGTGGCTGTTCGGGTGTTCCCCTCGGATGCGGGAAGGGGCGGCAACGTGCGCAGGCCGTCTTCGTCCTCGTCGGTGGGGTCCAGTTGTTGCGCGATCGCTTGGGATGTTTGATGTGGGTCGGAGGAGAGGAGGATCTGTTCCGCCGTGGTGGATGAGATGACCGGTTGGCTTTCAGGTGTCGGAATGGTGGGTTCTCCGTTTAGCGGCGTCGTGGTATTCTCCTCGAGCTTGGGAGCCGCATCCGTCCTCCTCTCCTCCTCCTTCGGGCCTTCCCTCTCCCTGCGTTCTCGTTCGGCTTTTTCCCGCTCCTCCCCCTCTTTCCGTGCCACTTCCCRCTCCGCCCTCTTCCGCTCAAGACGTTCCCTCTCCCGCTCCCGTTCACGCTCGACATTGTCCACGCTGATCCCGACGACCTTTTTCCGCCTCCGAGCACCCGCCGAGGTTCCTTCGGCAGGTCGAGTGGCCGGTTGGATAGATGGTGTGCGTTTGGTGGAAGGCGAAGCCGTGTCGGGTGAGGTGTGCTCCATCTGTTCAGGCTCTTGCGGACCTGGTGTTTCCCTAGGACGCGGCGCGGGATGCTTGATGAATGCCGCTTTCAGGGTCGACGTCGGATCCGCCGCGGGAGCAAGACCCAACGCTTCCAGATCATCCTGATGCGTCGTTGTCGCCTGAGAGGCTCCTTGCACCCGACGCGGCCCTTCGTCGTTGGTGGACTGCGAAGGAGAACCGATGACGGCGGATTCACCGATCCCGAACGCCTGATCCTGGCTCGACGACGGATTGACAGGGCTAAATGCGGGCGGACTGTAGAATCCACCTTTGAATGCGTCAATGTCGTCGTTCTGCGCCGTCCTCGCGATCGGAGACACTGCGGAGGAGAATGGGTTCCCCTGGAATGCAGCCGAGGGCGAGGTGATCCCGGATATAACGCCATCTTGTTCCAGTTTCCGAAGGTACGGAGATTCCTCGGTGTCCGCTTGACCGCCGGCCGAGGACGCTGCGGTGGGGTAAACGTGCTCTCCGGCCGAGGCAATGCTCACACGACGGCTTGCCGCATCGAAGCCAGAGGTGTAACTTGCCAACGCGGGGGACTGGATGCCCGATCCGCTCGAAGCGAATGGGTTCGCGGTCGGGTCGGCATCGTCTGCGAATGGATTTGCGAACGGGTTGTCGTCCATGTTGGATGACGGGTGGGGATATCTTGAAGGGTGTAGAGCCGGAAACCGGAACCGTCGACGCTTGATCAAGGGAAGGAGGAGGGTGGTTGGAGGTGAGGTGCGCCCGAATTCGAATTCGAGCCAAGATGACGTGGTTGCGTTTCCATTGTCAACTGATTCCCTCTTGACATTTCCCCCTTGACATCCATTCGCCACAGATCCCCGTGGACCCCATGTCAGCACCATACACCATGTCCATCTCACAGCTACCCAACCTTCCCCACCCGCACCTACCCCCGGCCTCGATCCCCGCCACCGCAGCCGTCACCCGCATCCTCGTCCTTTCCAATTTCTCGCCGGCATTGAAGACCCGTGACTTGCAGGCCGCGTTTGCGCAGTGGGAAGGCGACAAGGGTGGGTTCAGGATCAAGTGGATCGATGATGTCACGGCGTTGGTCGTGTTCCAGGATGCGAATGTCGGTACGTCGTAAACGGTGCCAGAGTATTCTGATCTCCTCAATTGATCGTCCGTTTTCCCCTAGCGAAACGAGCGTACCTCTCCCTCCTCCTCAACCCGGCACCGGCACTCCCGCCTCCGGCATCAATCAAACCCTACGATGGTCCCGACGCACAAGCGATCATTCATTCCGTCACCGCGCGCCAACACAGTCACGCAGGCGGACGTGCATCGATGAGCGGCGCCGGAGCGGGGATGACCAGCGGCAGTATGGCTGCGGGCATTACCGGTGGCGCCTCTACTCTGGGACAACCGCAGCAGCAACAGCAACAGCAACAGCAACAGTCGTACCTGGGACCGCGAGGTGGGATCGGAGGCTATGCCGGAGGACAGGCCATGAAGAATCAGGGCAAGCCGATGAATGATACCGGAGGACCGGGATTGACGGGACTCGGAATCAGTAACTACGGACGCCATGCTCGATCTGCGAGCACGTCGTCCATCAGCGCTTCGGAACCTCCGCACCATGGTTTCAACAACAGTAACAGCCGCAACGTATCCGGCGGGACCGTCTCGTCCTCGAATTCGGGAAGCAGCAACCACAGCGGCGCGCCCGGGCTCGGTAGGATCGGAGGAGGCGCGCATGCGAGGCACGGGTCGAGTGGGTCCTCGGCGTTCGGGCGGAACGCGGGGATGATGGGCGGCTTCGCGTTTGCCGGTGCGCCAACGGGAAACGGTGCCTCTTCCGCTCCGAAGGAAGCAGTCCTGTCTCCGGGAGATACCTCGACGACGTACGCCCTACCCCCCGTCTCGTCCTCGGCCTCGTTTCGCGCGACAACGACGGGTGGAAACCTAGCTGGTGGGGGACTCGCGACGCACCATGAAGGTGAATCCCCCTCAGGGACACCCGTCAAGGGAACCGCCGCACGAGCGACCATGGAATCTTCCATCCACCCGACTGGCTCACTCGCACCTGGATCGTTCGGAGGCCAGCAGCAGCAGCAGCAGCAGGAAGACGCAACGACGCCCGGGATCGAGATCCTCGGTGCGGTTCCCTTCCCCGACGGCGGACCCGGGGGGTACCTCGCGACCCAGGAACGACGGGCGAGCGGGGGCACGTCGTCTGTGACGAGTGGTGCGGGCGCAGGGAAGAAGGATGCAGGGGCGGCGTTGGACGTGTTGGGTGGGATCAGGCGCGAGTCATTGGATGCCAAGAGTGCGGAAAAGGCGTTGAGGGAGGTTAGCAAGGCGTTGGAGGGGTTGGGTGTCGGTGTGGCCGTTGCGGCGGGTAAGAGTTAGGTGATGTCGAGATGGGGAACGCTTGATGTGGGTATGGGGAGGAAGAGCGCGTTAGTTGGAGAAGGTGTCGTGTCAATGACTGTATGTAGCGAACAAGATGGTGTATCACAATTCTCGGTCGGGAAAATGCAGTTGGTCATATGGTTGGATTCCGCTGGGCTGGCCATGGGGAAGTCCTCCAAGAATCCATACTCTCTTGTCCTGACGCTGGCCAATCTGCAATTATGAGGCCTAAGGACTATAGCGAGATGCTGCCTTAAACGGGCATGCAGAGGCTTTCGAGGACTGAGTCTTTCACCCTACGCTAGGGGAATTAGTTTATTAGCCCTTACTCGATGACCCTCCTTCTTCCTGAGGTTGACGGCCGGGTGTTCCCCCAACTCCATACAACATAGGAAGGCTGTACGACAGCAAGTGGACCCCTGTGCCAAGGCATCCGCCTCGCGAAACCCCCTCCAGGCAGCCGTCTCTGAAAAAGACCCTTGGGGAAAAAGATTGGAGCAGGGACCTTGGAGGGGAAAGCGTACAGAGTACCTTGCACCTCCCTACTCCCTTTACCCTCACTGACCTCTCCCACTCCTCGACACGATACATGTGGGCGGTGCCACGGAAGGATGTGGGCATGATGCAGCATCATCGTTAACATTTCAGTCGCTGCGCACTAGTCTTCACAGACAGTGGACTATTGCCGGTCTCTTATCCTGCGACGAAAGAGGGGAAGCTCACAAATTTCTTCGTGACGCTAAATACTCCCCTCGGTTTTCCCCAGCGACGTGAGAGCCCAGCCACCGCATGCCAGATGCCCGGTCAGAAGCTCCGCTCCTTTCCGAGAGCAGTCGAATGACTTGAGCGCCTCTCTCCTCTCCTGACCTTGATGAGCTTGGTTTGAATATCTGCGGCCTTGTTGACACCGATTGAACGACCGACTCATCATCTGCGTTTTACCGCCAGTCTCTCGCTCACCTAAGAAGACACCAGCCTGCCGCACATGCCGAACTTTAAAGCAGAGATGTGTTCGGCTGAACCAGCTTGATGGAGAATAGGCCAGGATAGATATCCTGTATATCTAAATCGCAGAAGGGAGAGAATGAGTATAGAAAGCGGAGTCTGGAGAAGAGAGCGAGGATCGAGGCAGAAGGGCACACTTACAGCTTTAACAGCACATATTAAACGATATCTCTGTGATTTTATGAAAGGGGAGGAATTGTGGGATTTTATAGCGAAATCAATGGAACGATGCATTTGTGTGTTAATGCACTATCTTCATTCACTCGAATTGGCATTCTGTCTCTCTGCCCGGCAGTACACGCACAAAGGTCTTTCGACCAGTTCCACAGCTTATAATTGCGATTGACGTGACTTCTCGGAGTACGCGCGATGGTATACCTCTGTCGATTTCTTCGCGATGACATTCGACAGAGAAGCGTAGCAAGGGCAGTTCAGGTAGTACAGAATCGTTGATAGGTTCCGCCGCTGGAACACACTCTGTGGGGAAGGTAAGCCAGTACAGCGTTTGATGTCCTTGAAAAGCAGCAGCTACGACTTGTGTTTGAACGGATGGCAAGCTCTCTCGGTCCTCTCTGTTCCCCCTTGAACTTACAGTGCATTACAATCCTTTCAAAGCACTCCCTTCAAGGCTATCAATGCGCTTCCATCATACACGGTCCACATATACAAGTCTACATGTTCTGAAGTCAGGCAAGCCCATACAATGATCAAGGTTTTCCGGAAACTCCCGCGCTCAGACTGACAGCACTGGCTGCACGTACAACCCCAGGCTGGATAGCATCATACGTTTCGTCGATACGTACGCAGAAGGATGATGCCGACTCGAAACGCTTCAGAGGGGTATTCTACACCTTCCTCGTCCCTCGCCCATCGGGACAGTCCTGCACTGGAAAAGGTTGACGTTACTCTTGGCTATGACAGCGCCGCCTCAGAGGTTCTAACATCCGCTATCCTGGAAAATTCGGGAGGCATCCCTCCGGAATGGAATGAGCTCCTGGGGATAAATACTAAGAGCAACTGTTGGCACTTGTTGGTCCAGGCCATTCAAGATATCCTTGAAAGCGAAGGTGAGAGGGTTTCACAGGGTGCGACCACCTTTGCGCCTCGCACCGGCGATTCAGGGTTCTACCCATAGGCAGGGATGCTGCAAGCTCGGTCTTTTTACTCGTTCGATGAACTGCTCCGCGAAACGATGGTCCAGACTTCAGATAATTGCGGCCCCAATATAGTCAACAGCAGCAAGCAAGACGGTCTTCAACGTGAAGCAGCGGCAGGAACGAGCATTCTCTCCAGGCAAAGGCAGGACATGCCAGCTGACGAGTTTGCAGAATGTTACCGTCGAACTCTGAGGAAATGAGTCCTCTGGGAATAGATCCACCATTCGACAGATTTCCTTACTCGAGGAACAGCTTCACTTCTCTAAAGCCTCTTCCCGACAGGCTGTAGCTGCGATACTGCCTGATACTGCTGATAACACAGCTCATCGTGCTCACTGGGAGGCCCAGTTGATACTTCCGACATTAGAGCACAATCAAAGAGCTCTTTCACCGCCCACGGGGAGTCTCAATCTTAAGAGAAACGACGCAGGCCCACAGAAAGCTGACTTCAACGGGCGTAGGAAGTGTGACTTGTGTACAAAGCGAAATGTCGACTGCGTTGTTGTGGACTCCATTTTCACTCGCAGTGGCAGATCACGCAGAGCGAGAGCATGTAATACATGTCAGAAGGCGAAAGCAAAATGCGTAGCGTATTCACTCAGATTGAGTGAGCGGCTGGGTGATGAGTAAAGCGAAGCAAGCGGGTTGTCGTTAGAAGGTTTAAAGGTAGCACGTACGAATAATGGCTAGATATGCGCAAGCTACAACGCATGGAGGATGTTTGCGATCACCGGGCAGATAAAGTCTGGAAATCTGCGAAACAGCTCCAATGTTATGATAGAATATTCACAAGAGACACGGGTGCTGAATAGACGGGAATTTAGATGAAGACACGCCTTGTTGCCTTTGAAGAACATACGCGTAAACCCATTTCGATTCCACTGTCCCGATACATCTATCTGCTTCTTCCCTATCCCTATATGTGCTCTGGCTAGAACACCTCACTCTCGCCGTTAAAGATGGTACTCCTCCCATCCTGCTGAGCGGACTGCCTCAAAGTAAAAGTGCAGAAGCTCCGACGGAAATTCACGAACGGGCCTGTGCGATGGCGTGGTAAGCAGGATGACGGATGGTGAACACGTACCAACGAATGATATGCTCATTCAAGTAATACATCAGACCAAAATTTCAAGCTGAATGAATCTCGGATAGGCGCAAAGTCGTCGTCGACTCGTCGACCTGAGTCACCTACAACCCAACACCGAATGAATCGACAGATCGAACCTTGTTAAGCTATAATGGGGCTCTGATATGATTCGGGATAAACGGCATGCAGATTTCATGGGAAGACCCACATGCGAATAAAGTAAATATACTCTCGGATCCCGATATAATGGACCTCACAATTCGCGATTCGCACACAATTTAAACCGCTGTGCGCAAGGTATATCCGGCCCTCACTTGGGAACTGTACTGCTTGATATGGGCCAATCTTGGCTGATGAAAGGTAGGCAGAAAGTGGATCGAGGCGGTGCTAGCACTGCCACTTAGGGGAGAATGTGCGAGTGGCGCAAATCCTTTATGCGGTGACGAGCTGCGATTGGCAGAGGCATTATCTGCTGTGCTGCTGACTAGTTTGACATCGAAAGGTGGAGCAATCTGCATTCCTTTGGCTTGAGGTGCAGCAGCTTGCACAGAGCCGTACTTCAGGCTACAAGCCTTTTAAGAGTGACAGGATGCCGTCGCTGGAGTTGTCATTCCCGACCTTGCACATTTCTACGAGCGCGATCGAACAACGTTCGTCACTGATCGTCCAAGCTCGAAAACTCACCAGCGACTCCGACCCGGCATTGCTTTTTATCATTCCTGGCGATGTCTTTTCCTCCCTTGCAAAGGAGCTACCCGGAAGGTGACAGCTCAGACAACAATCCGCCAGATGAAACATTATATGGTTCTGGGCCCATGTCAGTATCTCTTCCGGAAGAAAGGCTCAGTTTGATTGCGACTGCAACGTCGCCGACCACTGTTTAGACCTTCAGCGATGTACCGTCCGCGCCGGATAGCATCTTCGGTGACTTCAAATATGTGGTTCCACCAGGAGGCTCATATGTTCAAAAGCTTTCCCAAAAGCTTTCCCCTAACGAAATTATTGACGACCGTCAAAATGCGTCGAACGAACAAGAGGCTGAAAAAGCCTTAGATCGGCAGCTCTCACAGAACCTCTCGCTCTATCCACAGCCACGGCCAATGAACAACTATGACGACGACCAGTCGAGTGAAGTCGACTTTGATGCGTACGATTGGGGCGGTTCCAAGTCGCCTTCTCGTCAAAATGCACGGGACTCGTTGACCCGATCGACACCGACCCCACAACAAGTCGAGATCTTCAGCCCAGCGTCAGTTCAGACCCAGACGTTTGATGACTCTAACGCTCAGAGCGCTATCCCTCCGGGCGATAGCGATCACGAGATGGGTGAAAACGACTTCCCTACTCAACGACCAAGCAATGCTGCCGAATCTCTCACGAGTGGCCTATCCTCGCCACCCTCGTCGCTCTCATTGCTTGAGTCGACATTCAGTCGTGACGCACAAGCAGACGCAGGCTCCCAGGGCGCAGTTGACCAGCATCAGGCCGACGGCGAACATTCCTCTGAACCGCACACTTGCAAGCGTTGTGCGATAAAGGGAATTCGATGTCACTCTCAAACCAGGACGAGCAAGAAGGGCCGCGGACCTAAAGCTTGTGTTCATTGTTTCAAAGTCAAAGTGAAATGCGAGAGGCCAGGATCAGGGATGGTCCAGTAAGGCGCCTGGCCAATTTCGGGCGAAGCGTATCCCCATCTTGATATTTTGGTGTATTTGCATTCCTGTAGAGTATTTGATGTCGCTTGTGCCATGTGCCATGTGCCATGTGCCATGTGCCATGTGCCATGTGCCATGTGCCATGTGCCATGTGCCATGTGCCATGTGCCATGTGCCATGTG